>JAKCPI010024345.1:0-12104 GCA_023213315.1 Euborellia annulipes | reverse complement strand
AGCCCGTCTTGGGTGGGGGATACGCCGCCTGGACACCCTTGCTCGCCTTCGGCTAGCAAATGATTCTTACTGACTGTTTGGAAATTTTCAAATTTCCCTGACTTAAATTTTAAATTTCCCGCTCCCGTTCAACTTCTTGTAACTCTAGCCAATCAGCGTCCTGATCGGCACAGACGGAAGCTAGCCGCTATTTATACTGTATATAATAATGATGATATACCTGGTATATACCTATATATATCTATAGTAATGATATTCTTGGAATTCAAAACTATAAAAAGGATTGTGATTCGAGACTCTAAGTCAGTGTTTCTCAAACTTTTGAAGTCCACGGCACCCCAAAGGTGCGTTGGGAATAACATCACACACTAGGCACCCTTTTTTTTCGTTCCTGTGAAAATCATTTTACCTTTTTTTTTAGCAAAGCTCTCTCCGGGAAATTTTCGCCGCTTGCTTTAAAATCATTTTACCTTTTATTTTTTTTTTGCAAAACTTTTTTTTGTTGATAGAGAAGTGGCTGTTCAACGATTAGAATGATTCACAGAAAGAGAGGATGTCAGCCAAAAAGGAGAGCCTCTATCGAATAAAAATCTGAATTCAGAAGACGTTTCGGTTTTAATTAAATAAATCCATCATCAGTACTTAAGAACTGAAATGAGTAAAAATAATAATTGTAATACAACAACATAAAATACTTTTTAAATTATAAAAAACATCAGATTTTACATTATTGGCAATCTCAAGGTGTACACCATTGAGATGCAGATAGAGTTGTTATATATAAACATATACAAAATTATATAAAAATACAATATTTGCATATCGGATGATGATGGATTTTTTAATTAAAACCGAAACGTCTTCTGAATTCAGATTTTTATTTTCCATTTTGTCTGACATCCTCTCTTACTGTGAATCATTATTTTCCCGCCTCTGCCGTGAGGTATTTGTTTTTTAAGACAGAAAATTATAATAAATTGGTGGATAAGGACAAAAAAAAAAACTTTTTTAAATTTTATATAGGTACCGGCATATACGAATATCTCACCCACTCGTTATCAGAGGCTGAGTCACTTGTGATCTTTTATTTCCTCATCATAACACCTTTAATAAGATGACAAATAACATTCTTCCAACATTTCCATACATGACTCATCATCATCAACATCATCATCAGACAAACAAAATAGTCATCACTCACTCCATCCACATCCACCTTGAAATCATTTTCATCTATTAGCGTTCCAATTAGAGAGTTTCCTCTAAGGCTTTTATTGGTCCGTTTATATTTTGATAAGTGTTTTAATTAATTGTGATCACTTGAGGTAAATGCATTATTACCCTCACATATTGACGAGCACTTTAGTGTTGTTCTCGTCGTCGTCGTTGTCGTGCCTTAGAGAGAGGTTTTGACCTAATTTCGAAATAACTCCGAATGAGATGCTAAATGGCATTATTATCATTATTTCAGAGAGAGAGATAATTAACTCTTATAGTGACCAAATAAAAGAAAAGTAGATAAGGAAAAAGCGTTGGGACTAAGAACATTTCTATTTAATGAACAAACCAATTACTATGGAGATTTTTTTATTTAACGTCTTTTCCTGTCCCTTTTTTTTGACGTTACTACGTCTTACAATGCAGGTTTAGTGGCCGACTAGGGAAGCATTGCGCGAAATTGCTCGTTATCGGCTCGAATAACTCCTCTGCCTTAAAGAATTAAAATTATTTTGAATATAAGGTTAGAAAGAAAGATTCTTCAGCTATAGATTTTAACATTTATTTTTTTTTCCTATTATCTAATTTTACCGCGTGAGAGCGCGCCAGCGGGAAATTCTTATTTGAAGGATTTTTAAACTATTGTAGATTCCGAACAGGTTTATAATTTTAATGACCGAAAAGGTAAAACAAAAAATCTGGTACAGATGATTTTTATTTTACCTTTTCAAATTTAAATTATTTCACCTTTTTATCATACATACTGTATATCTAAGACTCTAGCTATCAGGTGAGGACTTAATTGTGGCGCTCACTGTACATCCATATGCAAACAGGTGTTAGCCAAAATTCTTTAAATCAGCAAGTGAATATAATTTAAAATGACTGGCGCACAGAACACAACTTTCTCCCTACCCTTCGGAAGAGAAAGTCGGGCACCGTGCTGATTACACCGATTTTTTATGTCGAATTATATTTGGTTTTCCATAGCATCTTAGTTTTTTTGTTTTTTTTTGTTTTTTTTTATTTAGGCTTGCCCTCTACGCCATACCCTAAATAATATCATTGCGAAAACCTGATATCAAAAACAATAATATAAAAAATATGGTATCAATAACATTAGTATGAAATAAATTAATATGAACAAAAACACTATTAAAGAAATTGATACAATAACACTTTAGTTCCAAACTTGCATTTTAAATGTTGACTGCTTGAAATAAACTATGGTTATTTTCAAAATTTTAATCTCATATTTGGACATTTTATACACAATATAGAATCGTAAATAAATACAAAATTTCATAAGAATTGGAAAAAAAATGTTTAAAAGCGTAAAAAGTCCAAAGGGACCCAAATCGAAATTAGCACGCAAATCACCATATGGGGATTTAGCATCGGCTCTATGGAAGAAAGAGCTGGGTAGTGAATTTGAATAATCTGAAATGCATCAGTAAAGTGTACTTCAAAACACTTTTAAGGCAAAATGAGAATATACATTTTAAAGAGCATCTAAAAAATAATTGATTTTTTGAATTTTAAGCAATTTAGGTGAAGCGAACCCGAGTCGAAATCGAACGCCTGGTTTGAACCTTTTAGTCCTTAATTCCCTTGTTATTTGATGGGATGTTATTTATTTACAATTTTGTGAAAGCCTACTGATTCTACCAGGAGAATTAGAAGATTCAAACCAGTACTTCCCCCCCCCGAACGCCTGGTTTGAACCTTTTAGTCCTCAATTCATTTGTTATTTGATAGGATTAAAATTTGGTTAAAGCCTACTAAGGGCCGATAGTATAACGCTCGGTCAAGTCAACTTTTGACCGCCGGTCAAGGGAACCTCAGTCAACATTTGACCGCAGTCAAATCTAGTTCCGTAGTATAAAAAAAATGAACTCCGGTCCCATGACCGAAGCTCATACCATTGACAAACTCGTCTGTTGCTAACTTCATATTTATTTTGAATTCATTTTTATGATTTTTGAGTTGCTGTCAGCTTGCTGTTTTAAAATTATTGCTAAGATGGCCAAATTTAAACATCAGTAAAGGGGGCACATATAAAAATATAAATAAATCGAAACACCATTGACCAGGGAGGGGGGTTCTTGATTAAAAATTAGTTATATATGTAGCAACAAAAATTTCCAGAGAACGCAAAAATATTGTAATATTTTTTTTTTTTTTTAATTTCAACAAAAAAACAATTTACAAATATAATACAAAAAAAAAATGGTATTATTTTATTTTGGCATCTTTCTCATTTGAGTGAATTTTTTTAGTAGATTGCTGTCAAAAAACACGTTTAGCCACCTCAATTCTAGCCTATTATCTATCAATTATAGTTTATAAAATATATTCCGTCAAATCCGATTTGTCGACTCCTCACAATCAGGCAATCATATCAAACATAATAGTAGACACGATTACAAATATATTATTATATTCGACTAACTATTCTTTTTAAAAGAAAAAAAAAAAAAGGATAAAAAAAAGGCCTGAGGACTAAAGCTTTTTGCTAATAAATAAATAATATATATAATAATATTATTTTTTATTTATTAATATTTATTCCCCCTTATTATTAATATAAAATTTATTATTATTATTTTGTGAATATTTATATAATTTTAAAATTTTACCAACATTACTAACTATTATTTATACTTTAAATTAAAATATATTGTCAATTTTATAATAAACTGTATTTTTACTTTGTTTGGTATTTATATTTTTGAATAATGTTTTAGTTTATGTATTTAAAAATACGTGATCACATATGGCCAGCTGTCAGAATTGGCTATTTGAACTCCGGTCAAAAATTTGACTGGCCGAATTCGGCCGGTCCAAGTTGAACCTCGGTCAAAGCTGATTTGACTGGCGGTCAAGTTTTATACTACGCAATTCTCGGTCAAATCGCCTGTTGACCGAGGTTCAAACTTTGAACTAGCTTTATACTATCGGCCCTAAACCTACCAGGAGAATTAGAAGGTTCAAACCAGTATTTGAGTCAAAATTGAAAGCCTGGCTTGAGCCTACTGATTCTACCAGGAGAATTAGAAGGTTCACACCAGTACTTGAACGCCTGGCTTGAACCTTGCAGTCTTCAATTGAGGACTAAAAGGTTCAAGCCAGGCGTTCGATTTTGACTCGGGAAGTACTGGTTTGAACCTTCCTAATCCTCTCGGGTAAAAATTAAAAACAGTGCGATCTCAGCGCCAAAGTTTTAGTAGATGACCACCTTTCATTTTCTTTCATTCCTTGGATATTTGGATTTATTATCGATAAAAAAGAAGTAAGTTTTAAGTTTTATTTTCATTTTTTTTTATTAATTTTCTTTATTATTATTAATTATTTTTATTTATTTAAGGGTCAACGTTATAAAAACAAGCCAAAACAAAATGATAAGGTTAGCTGTTATTTTTATTTTATTTATATATATGTTGTCTTATATTCTATTTAATTTTTTCAATTATATTCATTATAAATTTTAGTTGTAAAAACACATTGGCCTGAAGAAGCCACTTTAATTTTAATAAATGAATACAAGGAACATTGTCCATTCATGTCATTTTGAAAGGTAAGAAGACAAATTAAAAAAGATTATAAATTTATAAAATTAATTTATATATTTTTCACATTTCCAGAGAACTAAATGAAGTTCTTACTGAAAAGAAAAATATTTTTCCACACGTGATAGCTAATGGTATAGGCCTACATATACAGTCAAGATAAAAATTAATGTGATTTATTTTAGAGATGGAAACTCATTTTTACATCCATATTTTCTTTAAAACAATTTCAGTAATGAATCTCCAGAAATAATGAAATCGACACGAAGAGCATTTGGAATTTTTAAAATTTTTTAAATATATGTTATCTTATTCTCAAATTAAAGAAAATTGATATTTAAACAAGAAATATTTTATTTAAAGATTAATTTGATTTTCCTTTTATTTAAGAATTTTTTTAATTGTAGCGAAATGAAGAGCAAAACGTAAAGATCCATCAAAATCTCGACATCGAATTTTTGACATGAATCCAATACTTTCTCTCTATATATATTAACATATATAGATGTAAGAGAAAGTAAAAATTTCGAATGTGGAGTGCCAAGTTGTATAAATTAGCAAGGAGGTATGCTTGGCTTTGCCATTGAGAGAAATCAACTTTTAGAGTGTTTTTCTTCAAATATTTCGATTAGGACTTCTTCATCAGCGGTGAAGTGCTATTAAATGTCTTCGAAATATTTGAAGAAAACACTCTAAAAGTTATTTTTCTCATTGCCAAAAAACAAGCATACCTCTTTGCTAATCTAACAAAATTATCAGAACTTTTTTGTCACTCTGTATATGTGTATATAAACAAATTTTAAATGAGAATTTATAGGCCTAGAACTAGGATTCCAGCATTCAGTACTGCTGGTCGTAATAGTAGATCTGGTAGACTTAAACTAGTATTTCGAATACCTGGTCTGAGTCTAAACATGTCAAAAAGGGACATAAGTAGACTTGTTAGAACCAAACCAGACTATCAAATTCCCATAGAAACCATGCTTTCAAATCCTAGTTTGATTCTGTTAAGTCTACTTAGACAACAATTAGATTCTGAGGTTTTGTAGACTCAAACCAGGCGTTCGATTTCGACTCGGGAATTTTGACAAAATAAAAAAAACTGAAAAAGTACATCAGTAAAGTACTTGTACTTTTTGGCCTATTTTGGTCAAAAGCTTATTTCGAGTATCCGGGAGGGTACCTAACATAAATATTAAATATCAATTCGGTAGCTCAATTCCTTCATGCTAAAAATCGTTACACATATACCAATTTGCGGGACTCACTTTTTTGGACTCAGGGGACCTCAAAACATGTATATCCATCGACATCGAATTTTTGACATGATCGCTATACATATATACGGTAAGAGAAAGTAAAAAAAAAAAAACTTGTGTAAAAGAAATACCTGCTATTGTGTTTTTCCTTCCCCCTCTACAAGGGAAAGATAACAGACACGTCTATTATTAAACAAAATCAAATTTTTTTCCATCTAGTAAATTGGTGTGAACAGATGGTAGCCTATATTAATAAAAAAAGAAAGCATAAGCGAGTTAATATGGAAAATAACATCTTAATTGTTATATGTCATAGTTTAAGTGGCAGAGGGAGAGAGGGGGGAGATAATCTTAAAAAAGAAAGAGAAAGAGGATTCCATCCATCCCTTGTGGAATTTAAGCCTCTTGGCATTTTCTCTTTCAAAAAAAAGGAGAAAAGGAGACCTGGGTGCTGTGCCTGCCCTGGTCTTTCCTTCTCCTAGCCATATGGTCACAGAGGGTCCTGTCCGTCTGTTTCTTCTTAACATTTCTACCCAACAACCATTAAAAAAGATCTAATCTAATGGATGGATGGCGGTCATCTATTTAAGACCATGAGTCAGACTAATTTGTGTTGAAGGTTGGTTAAGAGATCTCTTAAAATTAAAATTCCCTAAAAATTTGTTACTTTTTTTATAGTAGGGGCTTAGCCTCTTTTTAACTTCACCGACAAAATGAAGGAAAAAAAGACCCCCTCAGTTTATTTTACTCTTCGAAGGCCATTTAGAGCATGTTCAATTCAAATAAAAAATTTTTTTTGTCACATTATTGATGTAATATTTGGTAAATCCCCATATGTGGATTTGCATGTTGATTTCGGTTCAAGAGTCCGGTACCCTTTAGATATTTAAAAAAGTTTCCATTTCTTATGAAATTTTGTATTTATCTAATGCCCAGTTGCACCAACATATCTCAAGTCTCAAGATCGTCTTACATCTTACATTTGAACTTAGAGTGTTGCACCAACATTTAATACGAACTTAAGTCCTGATTTTGAGCTTACATCTCAAGTAGTCAAATTTGGCGACTTAAGTCCCTCAGCCTGAATTCGTAACCTAAAAGGAGAATTGTGACATTTTATCTATTCAACTATCTATATAATCCCTTAGAATATATTTTTTTTTTTTAATTAATCAATCTTATTGTTATTATTTAAAAAAAAATTATATTTTCATACTCCCTGTCAAGAATTTTTAAAAAATTTACCAGGTATATTTATATTATATATAAAAAATTCGAAATAAAATTTGTTGAAGCATAGACGGTGTGTAAAAGTTTAAACTGTTTTTAATCGCTATAAATTGGTTTTTACTTCAAGATATTAATAGAAAACGTGAATATTGGTGTGGATGGAGCTGATTGGAGGTGAAGATTTTGACGTCTGCATAATGTTATAATTGACAGAGAAGGTTTTGAACATAACCTCGTATTTTCAAAATATATCTGTCAAAATTCAATATGATTTTAAATAAATATATTAAATATATTTTTACTGTTAAATTTATTAATATATTAAATTAAAATATTAGCCTAAATTAAATTATTAATTTGTTTATTAATTAAATAAACCCATTATTAAAAATATAATATACTAGCTGCGGTAGGGTTGCCTTCGGCAACCCTACCCCGCTAGCCCTGGCGGGCGGCGTCTCGGGATATGACTAAGAGTTGTCCAGATAAATGTATTTTAATTAATTATGAAAAAGAGTTTTTATTTTTTATTTTAAATATTTGATTAATATATTTTTCAATTATTTACACCCTAAGGAAGCGTAATTTTAAATTTTATTAAAAACGAATGAAAAATAAATTTCAGGGGGGAGGGCAGGGGGGTGATTGAACTTTCTGAGGTCTAAAATACCATTTTTCAATTATTTACACCCTAAGAAAGCGTCATTTTAAATTTTATTAAAATCGAATGAAAAATGAATTTTAGGGGGGTCAGGGGGTGATTGAACTTTCTGATGTCTAAAATACCATTTTTCAATTATTTACACCCTAAGAAAGCGTCATTTTAAATTTTATTAAAATCGAATGAAAAATAAATTTTAGGGGGGTCAGGGAGGTGATTGAACTTTCTGGGGTCTAAAATACCATTTTTCAATTATTTACACCCTAAGAAAGCGTCATTTTAAATTTTATTAAAATCGAATGAAAAATAAATTTTAGGGGGGTCAGGGGGGTGATTGAACTTTCTGGGGTCTAAAATACCATTTTTCAATTATTTACACCCTAAGAAAGCGTCATTTTAAATTTTATTAAAATCGAATGAAAAATAAATTTTAGGGGGGGGGGTCAGGGGGGCGATTGAACTTTCTGGGGTCTAAAATACCATTTTTCAATTATTTACACCCTAAGAAAGCGTCATTTTAAATTTTATTAAAATCGAATGAAAAATAAATTTTAGGGGGGTCAGGGGGGTGATTGAACTTTCTGATGTCTAAAATACCATTTTTCAATTATTTACACCCTAAGAAAGCGTCATTTTAAATTTTATTAAAATCGAATGAAAAATAAATTTTAGGGGGGGTCAGGGGGGTGATTGAACTTTCTGAGGTCTAAAATACCATTTTTCAATTATTTACACCCAAAGAAAGCGTCATTTTAAATTTTATTAAAATCGAATGAAAAATAAATTTTAGGGGGGGGGGTCAGGGGGGTGATTGATCTTTCTGGGGTCTAAAATACCATTTTTCAATTATTTACACCCTTAGAAAGCGTCATTTTAAATTTTATTAAAATCGAATGAAAAATAAATTTCAGGGGGGTCAGGGGGGTGATTGATCTTTCTGGGGTCTAAAATACCATTTTTCAATTATTTACACCCTAAGAAAGCGTCATTTTAAATTTTATTAAAATCGAATGAAAAATAAAAAAAATAAAATTTTAGGGGGGGGGGGGAGGGTGGGGGCGCAGAGCGGAAAAATCTTTTCAAATGTCGAATTGTTAGGGGGAGGAAGAGTTTTTATTTTTCATTTTAAAGATTTGATAAATATATTTTTCATAAAGCGAGTTAGATCCTGTTTTCCAATGCTTTGCTATGGGGTAATTGATAACCCCCCAAAAAAGGGGGGGTTCCCTACCCCTAATTCGATATAATGATAGCCTAAAACCACCCCCGGAAAATTCCCTACCCATTAAAAAAAACTCCATGAAAATCGGTCCAGTAGTTTCGGAGTCTATGCGTTACAAACAGACAGACAGACAGACAGACAGACAGACAGACAGACAGACAGACAGACAGACAGACAGACAGACAGACAGACAGAGATTGTCTTTTATATAATAGTATAGATTATATTAAATATTTTAAATAGATATTAAATATAAATAGATTTAAAAGTTGATTGAATTGAAGTGGCAGAAAAACGTCAAACAAAAAGTAAGTAAATTTATTTATTTTAAATTAAAAAAAAAAATACTGTAGATTAACTTACAATTTGTTTGTGTTTTTTTGTACCATTTCATTCAATAGTTTGTCTAGAAAAATATATTATCAAAATTTTTCTCTTTTTTTTTATTCCCCAATGAGGTAGGACCTAGAAATACTTCACTTATTAAAATTTGTTAATATTTTTTTGTTGACAGAATTTGATAAAACAGATTAAGCTGATTATTTATTTATTTATTTTTATTTTGGTCAGATTTTGGTTAGCAAATATGTTTTTTGTTGTCCTGCAGTGCCTAGTGGCTAATTTGTAACAAAAATGCGAGGTTGCCAGATGTTGTTTTTTCTTAAAGGCAGCTTGTGTAAGATCATTTGAAGATTCATTGGTGCAACGTTTTAAATCTCAAGCTGAGACTTGAGTTTAAAACGGACTTGACCAAGCCAAGATCTGAGACTTGTTGGTGCAACTGGGCATAAGATTCTCTATTCCATCCTGGTTCAGTCCATATATGGACCCTGTTATGCAATAGTGTGTCAAGCGCCAAAAAATTAAAAATTGAGTTAAGCACGGAATATTGTTTCAAATGCTATAATTAATAGTATTTTTTATGAAATATGTCCTAAAAAATTTATATTTAATGTTACTTGCACAATTGACAACAAAAATTATATAGAAGCATCTTCATCACAGCGTCAAAAATCTAGAACATACTTTATAATTATATAGTTGTTATAAATGTTATTGAGAATTATTTTGTTTGTACGGTGTTTTTTTACAATTTAAGTTTTTTTTTTTTGTTGCGTTCCTTATAGTCATTATATATGTAATATTTTCTTTTTATATTAATGTTTGTTTTATACTAACTATTCACATTTATATTATATGAAAAGAGTGGGGCCAAAATGACCAAGGTCAAAGGTCGAAAAAAAAAAAAAAAAAAGAATCTATATTGTGTATAAAATATCCAAATATGAGATTAAAATTTTGAAAAATAACCATAAGTTTATTTGAAGCAGTCAACATTTAAAATGCAAGTTTGAAACTAAGGTGCTATCGGAAACTAAATATATCTCGACACAAAAATATCTGGTGTGACCAGCACATACACCAAAGGTAAGAGAAAGTTGTGGGCTGTGCGACCAGCACACCAGATTTATTTTATTAAATAAATGAAAGGTTTTTTTCTGCATATGAGGCCATTGGGTTTTCTTGGTTGGTAGAGGATTCAAATGAAATAAATAGGAGCCCTCGGGCTTGGTCTAGTGGCTAGCGCGATGGCCTTCAAAACCAAGGGTCGCGGGATCTGAACCCTCGACCCTTGGTATACAAGGCAGGGACTTACTTATTAGAACAAGAGGCAAAACTTAATTCTTTGCCTAAATGAATGTGGTTTTTTTTTCCCTCTCTACTTCACAATTATATTTTCTATATTTTAAAAGAAATTCTCATATGAAATTTTATTTAAATTCTATAAGTCAAAGAAAATCAAATTTTTATTCATTACTATACGTGTATATATATATATATATATATATATATCTTGAAAATAAATATATCTTTTGATATTAAAATACAAAAAAAAAGAGAGAAATAATATTGAAATATTTTTCAAATATCTATCTTCTTTAAAAAGAAAAAATTAAAGTCAAACTTTTCAAATATAAATAAATGTAAAGAAAATTATTTAATAAAGTAAAATCTTGAACATGAAGAATTTGGAAAAAAGAAGAAAAATAGTGACAGAAGTTTGTCCATGAAGGAGGTAAAAAATCTGGTGTGACATAGTACACAACTTTCTCTTACCTTTGGCAATGAAAGTTGTGTCATATCCTAGTCACACCAGATTTTTTATGTCGACATAATTTAGTTTCGCTTTCGCTTAGAATTCAAGATGTAAAAATCTGGTGTGACTGGCGCACAGCACACAACTTTCTCTTACCTTCGGTAAGAGAAAGTTGTGCACCGTGCTGGTCACACCAGATTTTATGTGTCGAGATATATTTAGTTTCCGCCAATATATTAGAAATTTAAGATGTCAAAATTATAAACATGGGAAAATATTTATATTTTGTTACCATGGCAACCATTTCTCCTATCTTTCCTATGAAGCACAAGAGTAAAGTGTGCTTCAAACAATTTTGAGGGCAAAACGAGAATATACATTTGAAAGAGCATCTAAAAAATAATTGATTTTTGAATTTTAATCAAAATCGTTAGAGCGAATTTTGAGAAAATCGAAAAAAACTGAAAAAGTACATCAGTAAAGTACTAGTACCCTTTGGCCGATTTTGATTAAAAGCTTATTTTTCCGGTCCTGTGAAGGGTATTTACCATGTAAATATAAAATTTCAACCTCCTAGCTCAATTCCTTCATGCTTAAAATTGAACACACACACACACACACACACACACAGACAGACAGACCATGTCGCGAAAACCACTTTTGGATTGAGGGGACCTCAAAACGTGAAGATCATCAAAATCTCGACATCAATTTTTGACATGAATCCAATACTTTCTCTCTCTATATATATTACATATATACATAGGTAAGAGAAAGTAAAATTTATACAGGAAAAAATATTTATATTTTGTTACCATGGCAACCATTTCTCCTATCTTTCCAATGA
>JAKCPI010024344.1:0-15614 GCA_023213315.1 Euborellia annulipes | reverse complement strand
CTCTTAGATATATCCGTTTTTCTTATCCTTTCTACTACATCGTGCTTATATGGCATCGGCGTCTCTAGCCAAGAAACAATTCATTTTGAACAAAATCGACCAAAAAGTACTAGTACTTTTTAAATCAAGTATTTTTTAGATGCTCTTTAAAAAGTACATCAGTAAAACGTTTCGTGATAATTGTTTGAATTACACTGATGTAGGCCTAATATTTCAGATTTTTTAAATTTCTTCCTTCCATAGACCCAATGTTAAATCCTTTTGGGGATTTAACATGGGGATGTATGGAGAAAAAAAAAATTAAAAGCCGACTCGATCCCCTCACATATAACGAGAAGGGCATTTCAATTTCTAACAATAATAGCATTTTTGTTATTTTTAAAAAATTTTTTTTTAACACTCACACTTTTTTCTCACACTCACATTCACACACACATACACGCAGTTTTTTCGGCAACTCGGACCATTTAAGACTTTTTACGATACCCGTTATTTGTAAATATATCTATTGGGTGCCCAGGCATTCTTATTTAAGCCATTTGGTGTCCAAATGGCTTAAATAAAATCATCGGACTGCTTGGGGTCTGAACCCGCGACTTTTAGTATTATACCAAAATCTCGTATTACGAGGTTAGCACGCTAACCTCTACACCAAGCCCTGAGGGCATTTTTGTTATTAAAAGTGCATAAGACTCATTCTTGTACATGAAGCCCTCCCATCTCGGGAAAAGGATATATGCCTTTATGACACAGCCCCAGCTCTGAATCAGCGGCGTAACTAGCCTTTGAGCACAGGGGATGGGGGGGGGGTATAGAAATATCAATTTGAACACTTCTGGCTTACAAAAGTGTGGGGTTATGAACTTCTTTTTAACTTTAAACGCATTACATAAGAAGTAGCCAAAGATCTGAAGCTGAGAGGCATCATTTTATTTATAAATTAATTATAACTGTTTTTAATTAATTTTAAACACAAAATTTTCAAAATAATTTTAATATAATTTGTCGCAAGGTTTTCTTTTATTCTTCCGCTATACAACAGTATTAAGAATTATTTTATGAGAAACCTAGTTTTTCTTTAAATTTCCTAAATATAATATTATATTGAAATTTTGAGATATTTTCTCCACAAATACAACACACATAAAACTATAAATGATGTTTTTGGGCGAAAAATTATTTTAAATCTTTACTTATTTATTTTAGGAAGATAATTAATTTTTTATTTTACTTTAATTTATTTGTAGTACTTTCGGGTGCTATTGACTTTACAATAACAGTGGCCCAACCAGTAGGGGGGGGGGTTTAGGGTTTTAACCCATCCTCCTTCCCTCCCCCCAGGAATTGCTATATATTTAATTATGTATATTACAAATAGAAAAGAAAAAATAGCAGTCTGTTTTTTTATTTCAAAAAAAGTAGGTAATTTTTTTTTTAATTTGTTTATATTGTTTTTCCACTTCTCAGGCACATGACTAGAGGGGGCGGGGGTTTAGAGGCTTCAGGCCTCTCCCTCCCCAAAAAAAATCTTTTTGCGAAATTTTCTTATGTTCAACTTTTTCAAACCCCCCCCCCACCCCCTCCCCAGGAGCAAATCCTAGTTAAGCCACTGTATTAATAGAATATACTTTTATGTATTGACAATATTCAATTGTAGTAAGGAAGAAAGAAAAGAGCGATTGCAGCTAAGTTTATTTCGTTTATTTATCGATTCAAGCCGACGTTTCGGTCAAATATACGACCATCATCAGGGCTATATAAATAAACGAAATACACTTAGCTGCAATCGCTCTTTTCTTTCTTCCTTACTACAAGATCTACTCAGCAATCCACCTAACTCTAATATTCAATTGGTGTTGCTGGTGCACCGTGGAGTATTTCCTTTAAAAACTAAACCAAATTATTTTTGATCGAATTTCTCAAAATTTAAAGAATGAAATTTACTAATCTTTTGATTCTGTTCATTCGCTCGTTATCCTCTATTAGGGGCTCGTCACTTTTTCTTTCAATTGGGCAGATTCGGCAACAAAAGGATGTGAAAATAACTTATTTAATAAAAAATCTACTTGACTATCAGACAATTAATTGAATGTTGTATAATGTACTGTCACATCAGATTTTTTATCGCCATATTTCAGAGTTTTTTCTTCGAATTTCTCAAAATTAGCCATAACGATTTTGATTAAAATTAATATAGGTAGACTTATAAATTTTTTATGTTATTTAAATATAAGCGTTTCTTATACGTTTTTTTTTTTTTTTTTTTATTAGGTTTTTATTTGCGATCTTCTCTTATGATCTTGATTATATAGAGATCAATTGGTTGTATTTATAAGAAATTAGATGAAATTTGGAGATTCTATAGAAAAGATGTCTTGTTGACATGGTTACAGAAGAAACTTTGTGTCTTGACTTACTTGTTAGTATCTCTAGTTAACCAAATCGTTCTTTTTCTATAGTTATTTTCGAATTTGCTTCTGCATTAGTGACGATAATATTGTCATGGGCGTATCCAGCTCAAAACCGAAGGGGGGCAACTTTTCTAATATCCATTGTATTATTTTATTTTTTATTTATTTCTTTATTTATTTTTTTTTTTTAACACTCACACTTTTTTCCCATTCACACTCACACACACATTGACAGTCTTTTCAGCAACTTAGGCCATTTAAGACTTTACAATAACCGTTTCATCGGACTGCCTGGGGTCCGAACCCGCGATGTTCGGTATAGTGGGTAGTCATGCTACCAACTACACCAAGCTCAAATGCCACAAGTTAACAAATCTCGGGGGGGGGGGGGGTAATTACCCCTTTACCCCTCCTTTGTATCCGCGGGATAGGGGATGGGTTCTCTCGTGGTTTTTATCTTCTCACAGATTGCGTTAATTTTTCAGTTTTTTATTTACATTTTTGGGTTTTTATTTTTATTTCAAGTTTGGAAGCGAGGGCAGCTGCCCTAACCCCCCTTCCCCCATCTGGATACGCCCATGAATATTGTGTCAGCTCTAAAATTCAGAGGGGATTCTTCGCATTTATTTTAGAATAAAGTCATGCCATAATTATTCCACCACTTGATTAAAATATTATATTCAAATAATTTTTTTGTCTTTCATTTTAGTAGGTCTACATGTCAACCAATGTTACCGGTCAGTGGTCATTATAATTTCAATCAAAAAGTAAAAATCATAATAAAATTATATATGTTAAGTATTAAATTATTGACCTGGAAAATGATTTTTGATACTCTAAAAAAATATCTAATTAATGTGGCATAAATAGGGTTGTAAAAAAACTCACCCTCATCTCGGCTGATAGCGAAAATTCCTCGTAGACTTTGAGGTGACTAAAATATCCTAGGTGAAGTAAAATGAAGTAAAGCAAAGTGGCTAGGTAGTAGGTCACCCAACCAAGCACAACGATCCACTCTTTCCTACTGACTTGAGGACTTCTCTTGTGGCCCGGGCTCCGCGAATGTCGCTCCGCTTTATAGGCATCGACTCCCACTCCACTCTCTCTCTTTCTCTCTGTCTTTTTATTTAAAAAGCCCTCAAACACCCTATTATTATAATATTTTGATTAATTTGTTCAATTGGCCTTTATTTCTAAATTTAGTCAAGACCAACCCTCTATCATATCCCTTTATATAGAAGAAAATATCGGACTAAATTTTGGATTAACGTTGCGAAATATAAGAGTATGCCTAAATAGTAGATTGAGTCTATGAAGAATTGCCAAATATACTTAAAGTATATGATATGATATATGGCATCATACTAATGACACAGTAATATTTATGTTTTGAACACTTACTGTAAAAATAACCACCCTGGTTCTGAAAGGTTAGTGGAATTGAGAGGTCATAATTGAAAATGCTACAAATTAAATGGCCTTATCAGACTGGGCTCTATATTAAAAGCTCACTCTCCCCCCCTTCCGTCGAAAAAAGTTTAAATTTTAATACGCCTCACCCCTTGGCAGGGAGAATAGAGATGTTGGCAAATGTCAATATTGATAATCTAAAAGCCAAAGGGAGTGAGTTCGGACCCCAGGCAGTCCGATCAGGAACGTCATTTGAGGGGGGGAGCATTTCCACCCCAGGGGCGCCGGAACGAATTTGAATCAGGGGGGAAGGGCAAAAAATTTTTTTTAGAAAATTAAAATAATTTAATATGTTCAAATAGTATAAAACAAAAACAAATCTACTATAAAACTTTAAAAATTTTAAATAAAATCACAATTTTAATAAAATTAAAATTTTAAAAAATTTGGTAGTGATTTTATCAAAAAATTTTGGAAAAAATTTGGAAAAAATTTATGGAAGACACCTTTCTCTTACCTTCGGTAATCGAAAGTTGTGTATGTGCTTCCCAGATTTTTTGTGTGCTATATTTAGTTCCCGACAGTAGGAACATTTGAATTCAGATGTAAAATTTATAAGTATGGGAAAATATTTATATTTTGTTACCATGGCAACCATTTCTCCTATCTTCCCTATGAAATACAAGAGTAAAGTGGCTTCAGAAGATTTCAATCGCAAAATAAGAATATACATTTTAAAGAGCATCTAAAAAATAATTGATTTTTGAATTTTAAAAAAATCGTTGAGCAAATTTTGAGAAAATCGAAAAAAACTGAAAAAGTACATCAGTAAAGTACTAGTACTCTTTGGCCGATTTTGATTAAAAGCTTATTTTTCCGGTCCCGGGGGTGTTTAACTTAAATATAAAATTTCAACCTCCTAGCTCAATTCCTTCATGCTTAAAATTGAACACACACACACCACACACCCACACACCCACACACCCACAGACAGACCATGTCGCGAAAACCACTTTTTTGGATTCAGGGGACCTCAAAACGTGTATATCCATCAAAATCTCGACATCGAATTTTTGACATGAATCCAATACTTTCTCTCTATATATATATTACATATAACATAGGTAAGAGAAAGAAAAAATGAATTTCTTACTTTTTTAATTTTTTTTTTAATTTAGAAGATTTTATTTTTCAAAAGTAAAAATATATCATTTTAAAAATAAATGAAATAAAAGAAGACATATTGCCCCCCTCTGCCCCTCCCCTATAGGATGCCAGGGGGGGGCAATGTACTCTGCCCCCCCCCCAGTTCCGGACCTATGTCCACCCCCCCCCCCCCCCCAAGGCTTTGAAAAAAAAAAACAGTAAATTCTGAGCTTAGCCCCTACATACAAACAAACTCACACTCTCAATTTTATAAATAATTATAGAAAATGGTATAGATAATAAAAAATATAAAGATATTAAAGGTGGGCCGAAAAAACTCATTTTTTTATTTCGAAGTTGTAATAGCGCGGAAAGGTTGCGAATTACGTAGACAAAAAAAAAAAAGAAATCAAAATTAACGAATATTTTCTATTTCTTTTGTGATTATTTCAAAAACTATTCAGTTTTCGAAAAAATGTCAAAGAATAAAAACTTTTTAAAATAGAGTATTTTATCATAATATAACAAAAAAATTGAAAATTTCAAAATTTTTGAAAAAACTTTTTAAGTAAAGTACTACTTCCAAGTGACGTATTTACTCCAAAAGTTGATAGAAATCTACAATTTTAGTGTAAGGAGCATATACCAAATTTCATCGATCTAGCTGCTTTGGTTTTTAAGCAATCGTGTTCACACACACACCCAGACGTAATTCCAAAAGAATATACGAGAAAGTCTCGGGGAAGTCAATCCCCATATTTAGTTTATTAAGTTTTTTCATATTTTGTCAAACTTTATGTCCTATGCGCGACCGGAAAAAAATGTCAACCGGTTTTGATAATTTTTTTTTTCTTTTTTTTTTTTTTTGTCTACATAATCCGCAACCTTTCCGCGCCATTACAACTTCGAAATAAAAAAAAAAATGAATTTTTTCGGCCCACCCTTATATTTTTTATTATTCTATATTATTTATAAAAGTGAGAGGGTGAAAAATGCCCTTGGCCTGTGACTCAGAGCTAGAGTATTTCTTCTGGTTTCACATCCCGTCCTTTGCGAAGGGTATAAATGGCCTCAGATGCCGAAAGACCTGGATGCGCGAATGAAGAATTTAAAAAATTGTAACATCATTATCATTTTACTCTCCTGCACTTTTATATAGTGTATAAGAGTAAGTGGAAAGTATTTTTTTTTTTATGTATAATATTGAGAGAAAAATTATAGACCATATATGGTTGGATTTTTCGACTTTCTTTTACCTAAATAAAGCAGTGGCGTACCTAGAAATATTTATTTTTGGAACCTAGGTGAATATTATGATATTAAGGGAGATTGAACTATAAAATTTTGAAACTTATTGATTAGATAGATAATATTTTTCTAATTAAATTAAAATAATATTTTACTGTTATATATAGTATTTATATATTATAACCTTAAAAAGAAATTTTATAAATATTTATTTAAGAATAAAAAAAAAAAGTGCGATGGCCGGGAATCGAACCCGGATCAACTGCTTGGAAGGCAACTATGCTGACCATTACACCACCATCGCTTGATAATATCATACAATTAAATTAATCTTGGGATTCACTTTTCACTTTATAACCTGCCAAGTAATGGTCTCTGATTTAAGGTCTCTCTTTCTAACGTGCGGTCACCAGTGGCGTATATAGAAATTTATTTTATGGGGGATGTAGGGTATACCGGAGGTTTTGGGAAATATGGAAACCCCCCCAACAGGAAGGGGAGTCCGGGGGTCCTCGCCCAGAAATTTTTTTTGAATTTTATGTATCTAGAAGCATTTTTAGACCACCTAACAATCCTGAAATATTTTAGAGTTGTGCTAAAACTACAAAGCTAATGTGACATTTATTACTAGGGCTCTGATTTTGCAAATAATGCATGTTTTTTTCTTAATCTCTATCCTTCAAATTTTTTTTCCCTGGTCGTTTTAGGATATCAGGACTCACCCAGAGAAAACTTATATTACATATAATGCATATTTTGGGGTTTAAGTGCTTATTTTGCATTTTTAGCGATTTAAGCTATATTTTGCATATTTGTGATATTTTTATTCCTGGTGTGAGAAATGATTGCAATGCATAGGCGCAACCAGGGGGGGGTTTAGGGTTTTAACCCCCCCCCCCCCCAGGAGATAAAAAAAAATCAAAAATATATATATTACAAATAGAAAAGAAAAAATATAATCATTTCGGTTCCGCAAAAGAGGAAATGTTGCGCGGGCGGCGCATGGAAAAAAAATTTGGTTCAGTGGGCGGCACATGGGGAAAAATTTGGATCCACGGGGCGGCAAAAATTTAGCGTCTCTAAAAAAAAAGGTAAAATATTTTTACGGACTGGAAAAAATTTCCCCGCAATACAAAAAAACTTCGGTTCTGCGAAAAAAAAAAATTTTCACAGAAAAATATTTGAGATCAGCCCCCCCCCCCCCCCAGGAGCAAATCCTGGTTGCGCCACTGTTGCAATGGCAACAAAATTTAAATATTTTCCCATGTTTGTAAATTTTACATCTTGAATTTTAATATATCGGTGGAAACTAAATATATGTCGACACGAAAAATCTGGTGTGACAAGCACAAAACACAATTTTCGATTACCGAAGGTAAGAGAAAGTTTTGTGCTGTGCGATCACCCCAGATTTTTTGTGCATATTTCGGCCTTTTTAAGTGCATATTTTGTGATTTTTTAGTGCATATCGATTCGAGCATAAAAAGGGCTTCTATAAGTTGAAGATATTTTCAATACCTTTAATTAAAAAAAAAAAAAAAATATGAGGCCGATTGCATCAAAAATGTGGCCGCTGGAACCTCTCAAAAATAGAAATAAAATAAAAATTTTCATCTTTATTCATTCAAATAATCAATTATTAAAAAAAAAAATCAATTATTAAAAAAGAATAAATACTTAAATTCTCTTTTTCCTGGCATGTGAAATCCCTTTAATCTCACACACTCAAATACCATCTCACACAGACAAATATATATAGTCTATATATAAATATACTGTTCTACTTGGTCATATTCTTGTTCATACAGGTTCAAGAGGTCTGGCACATCTTTTCCCGAGTAAGGCTATGAAAGCCTTCCCAGTTAGACGTGGTCCAAGCACTGGTCGGTTTTAATTCCAGAAATCCTTCATTTGGTGAGTTAGTCTTTTTTTTTTACAGTTTCTTTGTTTGTAAGCCCCTTAAATCAAAAGGCGACCTCCAATGCCTGTGTGTAATTCCGCCCTCCCTAGGCGGACTGTGCACCTAGTTTTTTCATATTAAAACAAACCAACGTTCCATCAAATCAAACAAATACTTATAAAATCTTTGTCTCCAAAGTAGACTTGTTCAAAACGGCATATCAATATTTTTTAAAGATCTTTTATCTTAAACTCCTCTCTAACTTCGTCCAGGGACGGATCAAGGGGGGGGGGGCGGAAGGGGCGAACGCCCCCTCCGAGAAAAAATTTAAAAAAGTTTTAAAAACTAGTCATCTAAAGAATTTATGATTTTTTTGTCTAAAATATATTTTTACATTTATTTTAAACTATCAATTTAAGTCCCAAATCACCTTAACGGTGCTAGTATTTGAAGGTATTTTTAAAAAAATTTCCATCCTCCAGAAAAGCTATCCTGTAAATTGAATCTTCCAAACCGCCCCCACCGAAAATCGCATCCCATCACACACAAATACCATCTCCCATCCGACAAAAATTTATTTTCTTGTTATGTTTGAAGAAAATTCTTATTATCGAAGCAGAAATCCTCGTTTTGAAAAATCTATTTAAATTTAATTGGCTACCAATCAATTAAAATAAATACGGACGGAGTCTAAATGGCCATAGATGCCGAAAAAAACCTTAAATAAAAAAAATATATATATTAGGGTTGGTCGAATCGATTTCGATTTTAATCGAAAATCGATTTTGATCTTCGATTTTCGATTAAAATCAAAATCGATTCAGTGTTTTGAAAAAATCGAAAAAATCGATTTTTGACTGCCGATTTTCGATTTTCGATTTTCCAAGAAAGTGATTTTAGCGACATGATCTGTCCGTCTGTGTTCAATTTTAAGCTTGAAGGATTTGAGCTATGAGGTTGCAATTTAAGATAGGCACCCCCTGGAGCGAGAAAATAAGCGGTTAATTAAAATTGGCCAAAAAGTACTAGTACTTTACTGAGGTAGTTTTTTTAGGTTTTTTTGATTTTCTTAAAAATAGCCCCAACGATTTTGATTAAAATTCAAAAATCAATTATTTTTTAGATGCTCTTTAAAATGTATATTTTCATTTTGAAGTACACTTTACTCTTGTATTTCATAGGAAAGATAGGAGAATTTGTTGCAATGGTAACAAAATATAAATATTTCCCCATGATTATAAATTTTAATCTTGAATTCAGCCCTCGGGACTTGGTGTAGTGGTTAGCATGCTAACCTCGTATACCAAAAGTCGCGGATTCGGACCTCAGGCAGTCCGATGATTTTATTTAAGCCATTTGGATACCAAATGGCTTAAATAGGAATGCCTGGACCCCTAATATGTGTGTATTATCAATAACGGATATCGTATATCGTAAAAGTCTTAAATGGCTTAAGTTGCCGAGAAGACTGTGTGAATGTGTGTGTGAATGAGAAAAAAAGGGTGTTTTAGAAAAAAAATCTTGAATTCAAATGTACTTTAAGCTTACTGTCGGACCCTAAATATATGTCCACACAAAAATCTGGTGTGACAAGGACAGAACACAACTTTCGCTTATTGAAGATAAGAGAAAGTTGTGCTGTGCGACGAGTCTCACCATATTTTTTGAGAAATATAGAAGCTGATGTTTAGTTCTCTTGGTTTGTTAAAATTTACGTTATAACGTTAAAACTTAAGTTATAAACTCTAAATATGTTATACCATATACAATGTGTTGGTTTTTAAAGAAGTTATAAAGACGGAATAAATTGATTTGGGCATCAGTAATGCAACGTTCTATTTTTCTTGCTCCACAAACCGCTTGGAAATCGTAAGCAGAACCTTAAAATCAACTTATGGGCATAGTGAAAGATTTTTTGTAAAAAAATCGAAAATCGATTAAAATCGATTTTTTTAAGGCAAAAATCGATTTTTTTAAAAATCGATTATTTGGTTTCGATTTTAAAAATCGAAAATCGAAAATCGATTCAGCCTCCGAATCTACCAACCCTATTATATATAAACTGAAGGGAGGTTGCTGTTGATTTTATAGGATGGAAGAGAACAAGTACTGGAACAGCAAATAAGGAGAGCCTTTGGATGCCAAATGCCTAAAAGGAGACGTTTCGGACAAAATCTTATTCTTCCATCCTCAGTCCTTGTAGGCTTATAATTTTTTTTTTTTTTTTTTTTTTTTTAAATACTCACATTTTTTTCTCATTCACACTCACACTCAGACACACACTCACACAGTCTTTTCGGCAACTCAGGCCATATAAGACTTTGACGATATCCGTTATTGATTAATTATACATATTGGAGGTTCAGGTATTCTTATTTAAGCCATTTGGTATACAATAGAGAAAATTCTTTAAAAATTTCAATGTTTATTTCGATATTGAGTTGTTCACATGATTATTTATTTATTTTTTTTTAATTTAGTCATAATTTTATTCATTTGAATGGAAATAAAATGAATGAAATCTTTTTTTTTTTTTAAGACAAATTGATAAAGGAACTCTGGCACAAAGCCATCTATTATTATTATTCCTTTTTACATTGCAAGGTGATCCAATTAGAAAGCCGTTTATATGCAAATCATTATTAATTTATAATTTATGACACATAACAGAAACGTGCTATGATTGTGTTTTGATATCTTAAAAACAGATGTACTTCCGTTTTCTTTTTTCTTCTTTTCCGGAATCAAATAAATTTTTGGTTATAAGCATTTAAGTTAAAATTAACTTGTTGGTGAATAAAAAGTTTTTCGAGCAGGGAGATGATGCTTGCTGATCTAAAAGAGAAAAAAATAATCTGAATTTTAAAGAATGACCCTCGTTAAAAATAGCTTAAATTCAGGTCTATTCTCTTTGCTCAGGGACCCACATCTTGTGGGTATGTGGATGGCAACCACGAGCTGCCCGAGCTGGGACAGGCAGTCCTTCAGTTCTTTGTATGTCTGTCTCTTCCTTTTTCAACAACCGTCATACCGTGCGACGGGCCGGCCTGTCCTATTTCTTCAGGTCGCAAAAACGCATGATAGGGTTCGAGGGAAAAAGTGAGGCCGCCGACCCTTCTCGGGAATAAGGCGAGGACAGAAGAAGATTCAGGTCTATTCTCTAAAAACAGACGTTAAAATTTAAAATCAACAAATGGGTGTTAAAAAGCCATCTTGTATTTGTGGAGCGGGGGGCAGAAACTTTAATCGGCTCTCCTGAAAAATCGCTTTTTTTAGTTAGACTAGTCTTGAACTGGACCTACGATATACTCCAAGGCAATGGGGCCAGACAAATAATAATTTCATAACCCTGCAGTCCTGAAGAAGGAGTCAATTGAACTCCGAAACGTAGACATATAGCGGGTGAAAATCCGAATAAATTGGCCTGAATATCATCTCCAGATTTTTATTTATCTACATCCTTCTCAATAATATCCACCTGCCCCCTACCTTCGCATGAAATTTTGTATTTATTAATATTTAGGATTCTCTATTGTGTATAAAATATCCAAATATGAGATTAAAATTTTGAAAAATAACCATAGTTTATTTCAAGCACTCAACATTTAAAATGCAATGCAAATACACAGGCTATGGAAATTTTGAATCAATTGACTTTTTACTTTCTCTTACCTCTATATATGTTAATATATATAGAAGAAAGTATTCATGTTAAAAATTCAATGTTGAGATTTTGATGGATATACACGTTTTGTGTTTTGTGCAACATGGTCTGTCTGTCTGTGTGCGTGTGTGTCTCTCTGTGTTCAATTTAAAACATGAAGGAATTGAGCTAGGACAGTGGTTCCCAACCTGGGGGCGATCGCCCCCAAGGGGGGCGATTTGGGTTTTCAGGGGGGCGATAAATAAGCGGGGGGCGATTGGGGGGCGATGAGTATTCAAAGGGAGAAAAATTATTTACTAAAATTTAAAAAAATAAAAATCAAAGAGAAAAATCTCCTATTTACAGGATGGTCAGGATAGAAGAAGACAAAATATTATCATAAAAATAAAATAGTCTGAAAATAATTCCAATCTAGAATTGAAACGTCACTTTTAACTCAAATTCTAAATTTCAATTTAAAAAAATCATTTTTTTGAAATTTTTTTTCATGGGAGCCTTCGGGCTCTTTAAGCTCGAATCTTAAAATTTCAATTAAAAAAATCATTTTCTTGAAATTTTTTTCTTCAGGGCCCGGGCCCTTTAAGCTCAAATCAAGTTTAGTCTTTTTCACGACTCAGGATAGCTAAAAATGCAGATTTCAGTGGCTAATTTTCAAAAAATTTTCCATATTCCCAGATTCCCCCCGGAAATCCTCTGTCCAGATCTGGCCTTGATAAATTAAAACTTTGTAACTCTTTGTTTAGGAAATTTTGAAAAAATTTTATATAACTTTATTTAAATAAATATTGTAAGCTATAAATAACTATTTCAAAAGTTGTGTCAAAAACTGTGTAAAAAATTGTTGGCATGAAGGCCACAATAGCCTTTTATATACTAAAAAAAAACTTTTTTTTTTTTTTTTGGGGGGGGGGGGGGGTATTACTAAGTATTACTAAGTAGCTCCGGGGCCTGTCAAGTCTGTCTGCGGCCCTATATATAGGCCTACGGTAATAAAATTGTTTAAAATAATAAAACAGCTTTATTATTTACACTTTACTTCAAATTAAAATTAGGTATACAATGAAAATGTAAAGGGGGGGGGGGGCGATAGGTGTTAGTCAACCTCCAGAAAGGGGCGATGGGTCAAAAAAGGTTGGGAACCACTGAGCTAGGAGGTTGACATTTTATATTTAAGTTAGACACCCACCTAGGGCGTGAAAATAAGCTTTTAATCAAAATCGGCCAAAAAGTACTAGTACTTTACTGATGTAGTTTTTCAGTTTTTTTATTTTCTCAAAATTCGCTCCCAACGATTTTGATTAAAATTCAAAAATCAATTTTTTTTTTTTAAGATGCTTTTTAAAAAGTATATTCTCATGTTGCCATTGAAATCTTCTGAAGACCACTTTACTCTTGTACTTCATAGGAAAGATAGGAGAAATGGTTGCCATGGTAATATATCGGCGGAAACTAAATAAATGCCAACACGAAAAATCTGGTGTGACAAGCACAGAACAACTTTTGAATACCGAAGGTAAGAGAAAGTTGTGTGCTGTGCGACAGTCACACCAGATTTTTTATTCGGCATTAAAAGCTTTTTGGTAGTCTATTAATCGTGTTTTATTATTTACTAATTAATTAATAATACAAAAAATATTACATACTACAATAAAATAGTGTTTATTTATCAAAGCGAATGCATTAAAAAAGAAAATTACTGTATATCTTCATAATAATTTTGAAAAAATACTTAAAATATAGGGTCTTCTTGCGAGGAATGAAGAGCTCGAAGCAATACAATTTTTTGAAGGTCATATTTACCACATTTTACTTTCTCTTAGCCTATATATGAAATATATAGGAGAGAAAGTATTGCGATCATGTCAAAAATTCGATGTCGAGATTTTGATGGATATACATGTTTTGAGGTCCCCTGAGTCCAAAAAAAGTGGGTCCCGCAAATTGGTCTGTGTGTGTGTATGTATGTATGTATGTATGTGTGTGTGTGTGTGTGTCTGTATGTGTGGACAGATTTTTAGCATGAAGGAATTGAGCTACCGGATTGAAATTTTATATTTAACTTAGGTACCTTCCCACACGCTCAAAATAAGCTTTTGAACAAAATCGGCCAAAAAGTACTAGTACTTTACTGATGTACTTTTTCAGTTTTTTTCGATTTTCTCAAAATTCCCTCCAAGGATTTTTTTTAAAATTCAAAAATCAATTATTTTTTAGATGCTCTTTAAAATGTATATTCTCATTTTGCCGTTGAAATCTTCTGAAGACCACTTTACTCTTGTTCTTCATAGGAAAGATAGAAATGGTTGCCATGGTAACGGAATTTAAATCTTTTTCTTTTTATTAGATTAAAAATCAATTATTATTTAAATTCCCATTTATTTTTTTTTTTTTATTTCTGTTTTAATTGTTTCAAAGAAAACATATATGTCTCTCTCCCACTTGCAAACATTATCGTCTCTCTCTACTCTTTTTAAATTCCCTTTCCACCTTATCTTCGCATAGAAACAATGTTAATTTCCTATAGGGATTTGTATGTTAATTTCGATTCAAAAGGGGGTCCCCTTTGAAACTTTTTTAAGCATTTAAAAATTTTTTTTCCAATTCTTATGAAATTTTGTATTTATTTACGATTCTATATTGTGTATAAAATGTCCAAATATGAGATTAAAATTTTGAAAAATAACCATAGTTTATTTGAAGCAGTCAACATTTAAAATGCAAGTTTGAAACTAAGGTGCTATCGGAAACTAAATATATCTCGACACAAAAAATCTGGTGTGACCAGCACAGTGCGCAACTTTCTCTTACCGAAGGGTAAGAGAAAGTTGTGTGCTGTGCGCCAGTCACACCAGATTTTTTTTTTAAAGATAATCTCTCTGCCCAGGGCCGGAACTAGGAGATTTTTCAGGTGGGGGGGGGCAAAATTTAATTTTCCGCCCCCTCCTTAAAATTTTCTATACAAAATTCATATCATTTTACCTTTTTTTTAGTAAGTTTTTCTTTAATTGCCGCCCCCTGACATCTGCCGCCCGGGGCACACTCACCCACTGCCCCCCCCCCCAGATCCGGCCCTGTCTCTGCCTCTGGTGTATTTTATTATTTATGTTAATATAATTTAATATATGTATGTACAAGGTATATATAAATGCCTATTTAAGAAAAAATGTTAAATAGAAATTTCAAAGTTTCAACTGGAGAAAGTACTTCTCTAGATAAATATTTATTTAACGAGACGATTTTCTTAAATAATATTTATTTTAAAATTATTATAAATAAACACAAAAATTATAATACATGAAATAACATTTTAAATTTGAATAAAAAACAATTTAATTATATTCGGCCCAAAATTTATTATAGTCAAGGGCCTATGCATTTTTTGGTGTGGGGGGCGAACTTATATCTGAAGATTCACCCCTCTCCTCAAAAAAATTATTTTAAAATGTAATTTTTTTTAAACGAGCCTCGGGAATTTCTAGCCCACTCAGCCCACCTCTAAATATCTTTGTATGTGCCGACTTCAAAGGACTTTTACTTTCTCTTACCTATATATGTTAATATATAGAGAGAAAGTAATGAATTTATGTCAAAAATTCGATGTCGAGATTTTTATGAATATACACGTTTTGAGGTTCCCTGAATCCAAAAAAAGTGGTTTTCGCGACATGGTCTATCTTAAAATTAAATATACAAATTAAACACTAAGTTATTTGTTTCAAAGGTTTTTATAATTAAAAAATTAACACTTGATAGGTATTTCGACAATTCTTTGTCATCAACACAAGTGATTACATTCTCTAATACATTGTCAAAATACGTAGCCTATCAAGTGTTA
>JAKCPI010024343.1:0-45766 GCA_023213315.1 Euborellia annulipes | reverse complement strand
ATTTTTTTATTTCTTTAATTTCTCTCCACTATCATAAATAAATTTTAAAGAACAAAATATTTTTAGAAATTTTTACACACTCTTTACACTTATTTATTTTTTGGGATTTCGAGGGAGGAAGTGACTACGCCCCTGCTTGTAGGAAAATGGAGAAAATCTCTCTCTTTGATTCAGTAATCTGAATATAATTTCTTCAGAAACCATCCGCTCTAAATGTTCAAGTTACCAAAACTTATATCAGAAATAATTCACTTTTGGAATTATAAAAAAAAAGTCAAGGTCAAGGATTTTTATTGATTTAAATTAAAAATTTATTAATGAAAATTATATTTTAGACGAAGGTCGAATGTTCAGGGATGAAATAAAAACCAGGACTTCCTCTATAATAAAGTGTTATAAATATTTTGCACCAAAAGGAAGTCCTTGTCATACTTTTATTTTTCAAAATATTTTAATATTTTTGTTTTGATTTTAAAGAAGGTTAAATAGGAAAAATACATACCGGTATTCAAAAATTTCATTTTGAAGTTTTTGAATAAAGCTTTTTTTATTCGTTTATCATTTATTTCATTCGTTCATTCGTAGGTCTAAATTGGTCAAAGTTGTTAAAAAAAACCACTTTTTTAGATTTTGCCCAGGATGCTGGTCCAAAATTCGTTTTAACCACAATTTTTTTTTTTTTTTTTTTCAATTTTATACTATTAATATTGATATAAACGTAGGGCCTATGTATTATTTTCTCTTATCTATATTAGTTAATATATATAGAGTACTGCAATCATGTCACAAATTTGATGTCGAGATTTTGATGGAAATACATGTTTTGAAGTCCCCTGAGTCCAAAAATCTGGTGTGACTGGCGCACAGCACACAACTTTCTCTTACCTTCGGTAATCGAAAGTTGTGTTCTGTGCTATCACACCAGATTTTTTTGTCGACATATATTTAGTTCCCGACAGTACGGAACATTTAAATTCAAGATGTAAAAATTTATAAATATGGAAAAATCCATTTATGATTTTGTTACCATGACAACCATTTCTCCTATCTTCCCTAAGAAATACAAGAGTAAATTGGTCTTCAGAAGATTTCAATCGCAAAATGAGAATATACATTTTAAAGAACATCTAAAAAATAATTGATTTTTGAATTTTAGAAAAAATCGTTGGAGCAAATTTGAGGGAATCGAAAAAAACTGAAAAACTCCCCCAATCAGTAAAGTACTAGTACTCTTTGGCCGATTTATGTTAAAGCTTATTTTCCGGTCCCGGGGGTGTTTAAGTTAAATATAAAATTTCAACCTCGTAGCTCAATTCCTTCATCCTTAAAATTGAACACACACACACACACACACACACCCACCCACCCACCCACACACACACAGACAGACCATGTCGCGAAAACCACTTTTTGGATTCAGGGGACCTCAAAACGTGAAGATCCATCAAAAATCTCGAGATCGAATTTTTGACATGAGTCCAATACTTTCTCTCTATATATATATTACATATATACATAGGTAAGGAAAGTAAAAAGTGGGTCCGACAAATCAATCTGTCTGTCTGTGTGTGTGCTCAATTTAAAGCATGAAGGAATGGAGCTACGAGGTTGAAATTTTATTTTTAAGGAAGGTGAAGAAAATAGACTTAATTCGGCCCAAAATTATTTATTACCAATGTCTACGTTTCGGGGACTAAACGTCACCCATCCTCAGGACAAAGGTCGTAAAGTCTTTCGTGCCTCCAGCACTCGTGTAATAAATACAACAATAATTTGTTGTGTGAAATGATGGCTGTATTTTATATTAGGGTTCAGCTCACCATATAGCCAAATTTGCAAGTAATTTGGCTATATGGTGAGCTGAACCCTATATTACAGCCATCATTTCACCAACAAATTATTGTTGTATTTATTACACGAGTGTGGGACGAAAGACTCGACCTTTGTCCGAGGATGGGTAGTTTGTCCCCGAAACGTAGACATTGGTAATAAATAATTTTGGGCCGAATTAAGTCTATTTTCTTCACCTTCCTGTAAATTAGACGGCCTTCCTCCATACGATTATTTTATTTTTAAGTTAGAAACCCTCCCGCCATGCGAAAATAAACTTTTAAATAAAATCGACCAAAGAGTACTAGTACTTTACTGATGTACTTTTTCTTTTTCTTATGTGTTATTGGAAACTAAAAATATCCCGACACATTCTTACATTCGCTAATTGAAAGTTGTGTTCTGTGCTTGTCACGTCAGATTTTTTTTTGTGAAAGGATTTATTAATAAGTATATTAAAACCCTTGAAATCAAATTTTTTTTATTAATAATCCATTTAACTGCGGAATTTACTTTTAAAATACCCACACACATACAGTGCCGAATTAAAATTAAATGATCACTTAATAAAAAAAAAAAACCACTGGCAAAAATTGAATTAAAACCGGTTTCAACTACTCTGGTTTTAATCGAACAACCCTGAAATTGATCCAGATAATTGAGTTTCTACTATATTATAATTAGAGTTTTTTATAAAAATGAAATGCACTTGTATTTAGAGTGTATTTGTTTTTAAAGTCTTTTCTGGCATCTAAGGTCATTTAGACCCCCATTCCTATTTATTTCAAATAATTCAATTGAAATAAATTTTTCTCCCTTGAGACGGGAAGCGAACCCGGGACGCCAGACTCGAGAAGCTAATTATTTAAAGTGTAAAATAACTTAACAATTCCCTCAATCAAGTCTTTTTAATTCTACTTGAATTGTTTTCATAACAAAAAAAAAAATTCTGAATCTATTCAAATCTACTTATTTTGTATATTTTAATTTTGTTAATACATTGTCCCGCCTTCCAAATAGTCACTGTCAGATTCTTCAGGGTTAACTAGATTGAATGCCTCTCTCTTAAGTGTGTTGACTGTGTTAATTCGTTGGTGTCATTGACGCGATACGAGAGAGCGATGTCGTCTGCAGCCCTGAGCATATTCATAAGGAGGGATAGCTGCCTGCTCTTGGCAGCCCAGAACAAGAGGACACTTAGGGATCCTTCTAAGGGTACTGCTTATTTGGCCAGGGGAGAAGATTGCCCATAATTCCCGCTAGGGTTTATTTCAAAGGGTGCATTTACTTAATTCCTCTTCCTTTTGCTTACCAAAATAAATATAAGATTCTAAATAATCTGATATCTAAGTACTATATTAATTTATCCTTCATCTTTATATATTAATCAAGTAGCCCCTGTTTATAAACTTGGAAAATGGACTGTGCAACTACTGTAGTTATGATAATAATAAAAGTATGATAAAATTACGAAATGCTGCTTCCAATTAGTAGGATATTTATTGATTGAGTTTAAAAAAATTTTAATTTGAAATTGGGATTGTATGGTTCAAATTTTAATACTGATTAGGAAGAAAAAAATTTTAAGATAATTTAAATAAACAGCTTCTTTAATGTTATATTTTATAATTAATTATTCAACATGACTAACATATATAGTTCAGTACAAAGTTCTAGATCTATTTTATTTTCACGCATTATTATTAAAAAAAAAAAATAAATAAGTTTATTAACGTCCTGATTTAAGGCTTATGTCCTCGGTGGCTAAAAATTGACAAAATATAAACAACCAAACTTAGTTGCCTAGACCTTTTTTTTTTCTTTAAAGAAGGAATCGGATCTGGTTCGTGGTAATTTTGACATGAATTTTCTTTTTTTACGATTTAAAGAAAATCTTCTGATTACTTTGTTGACTTCCGTTCTGGACCTCCGAAATTCTAGCTCTGCGATAAACAAAAAAAAAAAATGAAAATGATGCACATTAACAAATAATAATTATACATCTCCATCGAAAGAAAAAGATAAAAACTGCGCACAGTAACACGTGATCAGGAGTAAAAGTATTTGAGCATTCGCCTTTAAACTTTTGTTTTGATCAAAGTTTTTACAAGGTTAGCAAGGGAAAAGTATTTATAAATTAAAATACTATAATTTTCTTCTAATAAAAATTGATAGTTTATTCGATTTAAAAAAAAATTGATTTTTTTGTGGAAAATTAATTTCTTAAGGATTTTTCTTGCCTATTCTATGTCAAACTATCTTTACACCCTTATGCTATTTTCAAATTTTCCCATACATTTGTAATAGGCCTATAAATTAATACAAAGATATTTTAAAAATAATATAATCAATGAAGAAACTGTGGCTGTAGGCTTAATGACATGGAGTTCAAATAAATACAGTGGATTAAATTAACTCCCTCACGGCCAAGGGCGGCGGTCCTAGCCTTACATTTTGGGGGGGGGTCACTGTTTTTTTTTTTTTTTTTATAGTATAAATAAATGGGCCTGGACCCCAATAAATATATATTAATATATATATTAATCAAATATAAGTATCGTTTAAATCTTAAATGCCCTAAGTTGCCGAAAAGATTGTGTGAATGGGAAAAAAGTGTGTGTTAAAAAAAAGAAAAGATTTGGGGGGGGGGGTCACGACCCCCTTGACCCCCCCTCTGGGACCGCCCTTGCTCACGGCAGACGTTTCAGCTCCGTCTAGACCAGCGTTTTCCAAACTGTGAGGCGCGCCTCCCTAGGGAGGCGCCGACTAGTCTAAGGGGAGGCGCGAATATTGGCCACCAAGATCAATTTTCTAAATGATTGCTAGCTAGTTTTATAAATCAAATAATAATATTTAGAAGATTCTGGGCCATTTGGATACCAAATGGCTTAAATAAAAATGCCTGGACCCCAATAGATATATTCGAGTATCGTTTAAAGTCTTAAATGGCCTAATTTTAAATGAGAAAAAAGTGTAAGTGTTAATAAAAAAAAAAAAGATTGGATTAGGGGTTGAAAAATTGAAAAAAATGTTTTTTAAATTTATTTTAGCTAAATCGAAGCCAAATAAATAGAAAGCATTCAAAAAATAGCGTTGATTATTATTTTGATTAGGGGGGGGATGAAGGGTTGATTATTTAAGAAAGGCCTTGGAATATTCCAAATCACTTGTTGACATTTTTTTCCAGCTCTAAATATAGTTAGATTAGAGCAAAATGTATTTTTTTACTTTTAATAAAAAGGGAATTGTTATTTTCATCTATTTATTCCTATACAAAGAAAAACAAGTCTCTCTCTCGTTCAGTCGAGTCGAGTGCGTTGCCGAGATGCAGGCGCTGCTCTCTTTTTTGTGTTTAAAGTGAATCAAAGTGAATAATTAATATAGTGTAACCCACCTTGACCTCACCGTCAGCCAACACACCCTCTTGAGAGTCTTATTAAAGGTAATTATTATGCATTTTATCTTTGAAAAAAAAAAAAAAAAAAAAATAGAAACAAATAATTTGGCTTCGAAAAACCATTCTTTTGAATATGAAATTAAATATTTTGTATTTCACTAAAGGTAGAGGGTGAATATAAGCTGTTGAAATGGGGAGGGGAAGAGTAGGTGTCATTGAAAAAAAATTAGTTTTTTATTTATTTTTTTTTTAAACACACTTTTTTCTCACTCACACTCACACACACATTCACACAGTGTTTTCGACAACTCAGGCCATATAAGACTTTATACGATAACCGTTATTAATTAATAATATAAATATTGGGGGTCCAGGCATTCTTATTTAAGCCATTTGGTATCCAAATCGGACCCGCGACGTTCGGTATAGCCTATATTTTTGTTAATCAAATTTCCTTAATATACTTTTACACAGGGGTGGATTAAGGGTTGAAAATTAAAATAAAATAAAAATTAAAATAATTATTTATAAATGTATACAAATTATTTTGCGAGTAATTTCGCGGTGAAGGCTCGCATTTCCTTAAAGGGGAGGTATGAAGACATTAACCAGGGGGTTAATGCCCCATCCCCTATAATGCATAAAGATGTTAATGTTTTTTTAATACTTTTACTAAAAAATAAGGGCATTCCGTTTGAATTAAAATTTATATTCAATATTTAGAAAATATTATAGTAGGATAGAAACATTTTAAGGTCATTCTAAAATTTCTTATTACTGGGGCGGAATTAATTTTTGAAGATTTCGAAACTCTTATAAACAGATAATAATAACACTGGGTAACTTCGAATCGGAAATCCACTGAATCCCTTTCAGAATATTGTAGGGATTTTTTCATTAGGTAGAAAAGTAAGATATGATTATTCCACTTAGAATTTTACTGGGCTGAGTTTCCGCATCTTTTTATATATAGAACTAATCTCAATCAGTATTTGAATTTTTTACTTTCCCTTGCCTATATGTATAAGTTAATATACATATATAGGCCTATAGAGAGAAAGTATTGGATTCATGTCAAAAATTCGATGTCGAGATTTTGAAGGATCTTCTCGTTTTGAGGTCCCCTCATTTCAAAAAAGTGGTTTTTGCGAAATGGTCTGTCTGGGTGTGTGTTTGGGTTCAATTTAAATCATGAAAGAATTGAGCTAGGAGGTTGAAATTTTAAATTTAAGTTAGGCACCCCCCTAGGGCGTGAAAATAAGATTTGAGAAAAATATTTTTCTTCAGGAATGAAAGTTAGAAAAAACGAAGCCAGAATTTTTTCTTTAAAAATATATTTTAACAGCTCACGTTTCGGCTTTTTTCAAAGCCATCCTCGGAGCTGTTAGTGGTCATCCAAGACTTTGACCAAGGCCGAAACGTAAGCTGTTAAAATATATTTTTAAAGAAAAAATTCTAGCTTCGTTTTTTCTAACTTTCATTCCTGATACAAATTCCACCAGCCATAAAATACCCTTATAACAAACAGCGTTTTCCAAACTGTGAGGCGCGCCTCCCTAGCAAGGGCGGATACAAGGGGGGAGTAAAAGTGTAATTACCCCCCCCCCCCCGAGATTTGAAAAAAAAATACTTTTTTTTTTGCAAAAAAATTTATTTTTAATTTTATATAAATTTATATTTTTTTTGTTTTTGTATTATTTTATAAAATGGGGTTGGGGGAGGGGAGGCGTCATAAGATTAATTATTTTTAAGGGAAGCGTAGTAACATAAAGTTTGGAAACCACTGGTCTAGACCATCTCCAGAGGTCGACAATAAAAAAATTTAAGTAAAATATATATTGAGATCGAGGAAGGATATAAATGCAGGCAGCCAAGAAATAAAAACGCTCTCGATTCCCTTTGAATGTCCAGACGTTTCGGGCAAAATTTATTCGCCCATCCTCAGTGAACTATTCTAGTGGGAGAGAGTTAAGTCTCCTTTGGTATACATAGTGGTCGTTAGGTCCTACTACGTATTCTATTTAATGTAACAATATGATGATAAATGAGTTTTTTGTTGTTAAAATTTCTTGGCTGCCTGCATTTATATCCTTCCTCAATACATTTCCAGCCATTAAACATTATTATATATTGAGATCTATATATTTGAATTAGATATTAATATTCGACAAATACCTCGATTCGGATTTGACTAGTTTGGCCCACCGACAAGTAAAACATTCAATTTTGTTAAATAATTTAAATAGCAAAATTTTTTCCTCTTAACAGCAACAACACCGAGAATTTGTTGTCTGTCATTGCAAGAAATGATTATTTCTTACATTTTTAGACCTGGAGTCGTAACATCAGCCATGAGGCTGAAATGAAAAATTTGGCTGCTCAAGTTTTATTTCCCCATTGGGACCCTCTCCCGTGGTTAGAGGCGATGACAAATGTCAATATTGATAGTCTTAAAGCCAAGGGGCGTGGGTTCGGTTTCAGGCAGTCCAAATTAATATTTGTTTAACATCATTTGGATACCAAATGGTATAAATAAATGTGCATGAACCCCAAATATATCGTATTTAAATAATTTGTTTCCATAAAGTCTTCTTCTTCTTTCTGGACTTAATCCGGTGGTGCGGGATCGGCGGTTCATGGGTTTTTACGACCGGAAAGGAATAGAACAGGCCGGCCCGTTGCACAGTCTGACGCCGAAAGAAAGAGTCTGACATGCAAAGAATTCTGTAGTACTGCCAGTCCCAGCTAGGACAGCTCGTGGTCGCCATCCAAGTACCCACAAGATGTGGTGTGCCCCTGAGTTGGTTTCGTTAAAGTCTATATGGCCTAATATGGCGAAAAGACTTTAAAAAGTCTTGTATTTCTTTTATCTTCATTACTACAAAAAATCTAGAAAATTCAAGTTACAAATCACATATCAATATAAAAGGAATATATTAATTTAAAAAGAATTCTATTTTCTTGAGAATATTTTATTAGAAAAAATTTCTTTACAAAATTAATAGGCGTGGCATTTTTAGAGGAATGAGATCAATTTTTTACTTTCTCTTACCCTACAATAATATACTGAATATATACCGGTATAGTGAAAAGAAGGTCTTTGAAATGCTTTATACTTTTATAAAAATAACAAGTTGATTATGGCAAGTTGATTCGCCGCGCCATAATCAACTTGGCCCTGGCGGGCGGCGTCTCGTACGCTTTTAGTAGTTAAAAATTTTGAATTTGCCTCTCCGACTCCGCCCTCTCTGAATTTCGCCAATCAGCGCTATCCCTGAGGCCTGATTGGTGGGTTCACACATCGGACACCGGTTTAAGCGCTTTCTTTATATATATATAAGTATGATGATATTGATTTTTGAAAATATTTTTCATCCTAAAAAATATCTACATAAAAAATGTTAGAGTTTTACTTTTTTTTTTTAGTATAATACAAGGTTTAATCTTCATAGTTTTTTTAGGCAAGAATGATTAATGAAAATTGCATTGCACTCGCATTCCAGCCCCTTTATGTTGTTAAGAAGTCACGCGAGCCATCTTATCAACAAAGAGTAAAAACGTATAAAAATCAAATGACAATATTTTTAGTGCCGAATGGCCGGCCAACTGCTTGCCTTTGCTAATCGATCCATCATTGCAATTTGACCAACAGCAGCCCTTTTTCTGCACACCCAACCCCTCGTAAAAATGTCACCACTAACCGGGAGAGGGTAAAAAAAAAAAAATTGAGAGAGACAAAAAAACCTGTTTCACTCAATTATTATTATTATTTTTTTTATGTAGATTGTCTCCGTTGTAATTTCCCAGCGCGTAATTGTGACCGGTGATTACTTTTTCTGAAAATTGTCTAAAATTAAAATGTAATTTAATGGGGTTGCATTTGAAAAATTGTCAATTGCTATATACAATATTATGTATTTTGATGTGCCCGCTGGCAAATTGATTTATCGCACAAACTAATTGCTTGATTAAAAGGAATTAAATGATGAATAAAATGATTAAAAAGACACGGATGTCCGCCCTGAAGAGAGAAACCCCCGACTTACTGATTTAAAGAGAGAATGGAAGCCCAGGTCAGGAAGAGACTTTATTATTTGCCGCTTGTGTCTAAACTCAATTTTCCTTTGCATTGTTATTCCTCAATTAAATTGTTTATCTTTCATTAGCTTTAATTTATATATTTTTTTTATTCTCGATGACAGGGAGGGAGAAAAAAAATTGAATATCAGAAAAAAAGTGAAAGCATTTTCTTTTTTTTTTTTTTTAAGGAAACGTGATAATTGGTAAATTGTTTTACAAGAGATGTTCGTTCACTTCAAGTGAATTCCTTTTCTAGAGATAAAAACTTGATAATAAACAAATTTTCATTAAAAGTTTACAAGGATTGCATTTTTTTTTTAATTCGCAATATAATTGATTTGTTTAATCTTCTCGGTTGTCGCATTTAGAAAACAAAATTTACTTATCGTAAATGGCCTATATATTTCAATCATTTTGTCGGGTTGAAAATTGCACTTTACTGTGTTGATTTGAAATGGAATGACTCTAATAAATAAATAACTAGCAAAATATGAAAAATTTGGTGTTGGTTGTCACACAGTCCACAACTTTTCATCAGTGGGGTAGCGAGCTTAACTCACGCCCGGGGCACAATACCTTTTTAGCGTCCCCTCCCCCTTTTGAAAACGATATAATATTATATGTAAAAAAAAAATTATTATATTACACTGGCACTAAATTTAAAATATATTTTCCAGAAATCAATTATAATAAAAATAAAAATTATCCAGCAATTTTTTGTTTTGCGGACCATTTGGCGCCCCTTTGTGAGTAGCGCCCGGGGCATGATGCCCCTTGCCCCCCCCCCCTCTCGCTACGCCATTGCTTTTCATACCTTCAGTAATCGCAAGTTCTATGGTTGTCTCACCAGATTTTGTGTCGAAATATATTTCGTTTCTGGCAATAAATTTGAATTCAACATGCATATAAAATTTATAAACAAAGAAAATATATATATATATATATATTTTTTAAATTTGTTTAGAGTCTTTTTCGGCATCTGAGGCCATTTAGTCCCCGTCTCTATTTATTTGAATTGATTGGTATGCAATTCAATTGAAATAAATTTCTGCTTGGAACGGGATGCCGAACCCTTTGACACCAGAAAATAATTCTCTCTCTCTCTCTCTGAGCCTAGGTCAAGGGCTTGAGAAAATATTTATATTTTCCCCCCCCCGTTAATTTTAAAGATAATCTGAAAATTGATTCATAAATTTTAATCAAAATCGTAGAGTGAATATTAAGAAAATCAAAAGTACCTCAGTAAAGTTTATATTATGATTTTTATTTATAGAGAATTGCTTCTAGGATGGTTAGAAATTTTCTTTAAGAGAGTCTCTTGTTTGGCATTAAACAAAATCCTTCGGTAGTTTTATGGTTTCATGGTTAATAATATTTAAAACAAATGCAAATATTTTGTTAACGAAAAGACCATAAATTCATCTCTTAGAGGCTATTATTTTCTCTCCACTTTATGAAGTTGAGAGTAAAGCGCCGAAAGCAAGGAAGCTATTAATTTTTATATTATTTTTTCTTGTCGACGTTTCGAGCATTGTGTCTTTCATTTAATGCACATACACATTCCAATTTCTAATACACTCAGTAATTATAATTAATCAATTAAGTATTTATTCCTAAGCATTTTCGATCCCTCATTGTCCTTGTTATTGAAGGTCGAAATATTAATATTTTTTTACAAGGGCAAAAAAATTATTTTCACTATGCTTAGAGGCTAATAAAATTTGTAGTTTTCTTTCAATAGAAAAATTAAGTTGAGTAGATATGTAAAATCTTTAATTAATTCTTCAGCTCTTCCTTAAAATTTACTTCCTCAAATTTTAATTAACATACAAAAGAGTGAGTTAGAAAGTCTAGGAAATAAATTCCTGGATGGGATGAGATAGTAATTATTGAATTTTAACAAAATGCTTCATAAAATGTCAGTCCCAAGGTCTTATTCGTTCATTTATAAAGGAAATTAAAAGTATTCTAATCCTGAATGACTGAGAAAAGATAAGCTATTATTTTAGAGGTTTTAACTATTTTGATAAACGTAGCATAAAATTTCGTTTCTTTTCAAGAATTTTTTTTTTCTGCCTAAGAAAAGTTTATTAACTAGGCCGTCCATATATGTTAAAGATATTATAATTGATTAATATAAATAAATTTACCCCAATAAAATTAATCAAAAGTTACAATTCACATAAAATAAAGAAGAAAATATGGATATTTTTTGATTATCGCTAAAATTAAAAATTTTTATTACCCTTTTGATTTCCGTATTTCATTGATTACTTTATGGAAAATGTATAAAATAGTTCATATTAAATTACAATATCTCGAAGATACGTATATTAAAATCAATTTTCTCAAAAAAAAAAAAAAAAAAAAACAAGGCCTTATACTTTTTTTGACGCGCTCTAAATAATAAATATTCTAAAAATTATTTTTAATTAAATTGAAACAATTTCCCCTACAGATTAGAATAAATCTATTATGCCATATTAATGTCTATTTTTTAAATTTATTTACTAGTATAATGTAAATAATTTAACATGGCGTAATACAGTATGAGATAATTTTTAAGAAAATAAAGAGATCCTCGATTATATAAATAAATTTGAAAAAGGCTGGTCTAGAACTTGACATTGCTAGGAATCATAAAATAACGAATTTATAAATATTAGCTAATTAAATATTTACTTTGACGATTCTATGTATGTATATAAAATAATTAACACTATTTACTAAGGTAAGATAAGTTCGTAATATTTTTAATGATTAGGCTAAATATTTTTCAACAAATAGGCCTATATCATATCTCGAAATATAAATTTTACAATTTTTTTCTTTATTTTTTTTGACTTGTGACTTTAACCACTCAGTCAGTCAAGGGAATAATGTTTACAATTACAAGTATACAATATTGGAAAAAAAAACAGCATTACAAGAAATACCTGATCTATGAAAAATAGCAAAAATACATTATATAAACACTTTACAACAAAAAATACGCATATAAACAACATAATAAGAATTATACGCTACAAGGAAAATTGATCGAAAAAATATAATTACCAAATAAAATTCTATTATTTGTGCTGCGATGATGATGTAAAGTTTTAAAAATGAAGTGTAGTAGCAGAGTAAATAATTTTATCTAATACCTATGATAATAATTAAAGAAGAATTTCAATAAATATTTACTTTTTTAAAGTTGAAGCTTTTATTTAAATAATATGAATGAACATGTTTGACGAACTGATTAAATATATAAAACTATAATCATAAGGAGCCCCAATGAAAATAAAAATACATTAAACAAAAAATGTATCTTATAAAATAAACAAACTTTTTTTCACATTAGTTCACTGGCCTCAGCTATTTAATAAAATTTATAAGCCAGAGAAATTTAAATAAAAAATGAAAAAAATCTGGTGTGACTGGCGCACAGCACACAACTTTCTCTTACCTTCGGTAATCGAAAGTTGTGTTCTGTGCTTGTCACACCAGATTTTTTGTGTCTACATGTATTTAGTTTCCGACAGTAGGGTACAATTGAATTCAAGATGTAAAATTTATAAGTATGGCAAAATATTTATATTTTGTTACCATGGCAACCATTTCTCCTATCTTTTCTATGGAGTACAAGAGTAAAGTGGTCTTCAGAAGATTTCAATGGCAAAATGAGAATATACATTTTAAAGAGCATCTAAAAAATAATTGATTTTTGAATTAAAAAAAAAATCGTTGGAGCAAATTTTGAGAAAATCGAAAAAAACTGAAAAATTGCATCAGTAAAGTACTAGTACTCTTTGGCCGATTTTGTTCAAAAGCTTCTTGTCACGTCCCATTGGGGTACCTAACTTAAATATAAAATTTCAACCTCCTAGCTCTTTTCGTTCTTGAGATATTTTGTTCACAGACACACACACACACACAGACACACAGACAGACCATGTCGCGAAAACCACTTTTTTGGATTCAGGGGACCTCAAAACGTGTATATCCATCAAAATCTCGACATCGAATTTTTGACATGAATCCAATACTTTCTCTCTCTATATATATTAACATATATATAGAGGTAAGAGAAAGTAAAAATTGAAAAAAAAAAAAAAAAAAAAAAAAAAAAAAAAAACTAAAAAATTACTTCAGTAAAATAGTAGCATCCGAATTTTTTCAAAACGAGATCAAACTTAAACGAAAAAGGTATATAAGCCTATTTAAAATTTGAAAGAAATTGTTAATTTCGAGAAAATTGGAAAAAACTAAAATAGTAAAGTAGGCTACTAGTATCTGAATTTTCCCAAAAACGACCTAGCGCATGTTTATATTGGTACCGGGAATAGAATATACAGTATTTAAAATTAAAAAAACGAAAATCGTTAGGGCCGTTTTTGAGAACTGATGTGCTTACATATGAGTATACAGTAAATTTTAATAGTCTAAAATATAATTATATTTTTATTAACGATTTTAGTAGGCATAGCTTTTGATTCATTGAATTTTTTTAAATATTTATTGAAATTTGTTAGTTTTTTAGTTACAGCCTTTCTATTCCCTCCCCAGATAATATCAGCCTACGGCTTGCATTTACCTAATATTATTTCAAATTTGTTTTATTAAATAACAAAAAAATATAGTCCACTTGGATCCCGTCCTTATTTATTTCAATACCCACACTTTTCTTAAATAAAAAAACAAAAGGATTCTGGATTTATCTGGATTTATATATAATGAAACACACTAATTATTTCAAAAAACAAGATGTAGGAAACAGGCTTTTACCAAGGACGGAATTTGACTCTTTTAACCTTGATTTTTTCTTATTGGGATTCATTCATATGACTAATATAATTTTTACATAAAATTGTTACACACCAGATATTTTGTTTCGGCATATATTTTTTTTTTTTTTTTTTTTTAAACATTCACACTTTTTTCTCATTCACACTCTCACTCACACACACATTCACACAGTCTTTTCGGCAACTGAGGCCATTTAAGACTTTTAGACGATAACCGTTGAAGTAATATACTGTATATATTGGGGGTTCAGGCATTTCTATTTAAGCCATCTGGTATCCAAATGGCTTAAATAAAATCATCGGACTGCCTGGGTCCGAACCCGCGACGTTCTTTAACATATTAAATATATATTTATTTTATTGAACCGATGGCAAAAGGAGGATGTTCCACATGCCAGCAATACATTAGAATTCAAAGTGTAAAATTTATAAATATTTTTTATTATATTTATATTTTGTTACCATGGAAATCATTTCTTCTAACTTTCCTATGAAGTACAAGAGTAAAGCGTGATTCAAACAATTTTGAAAACAATGAGAATATACATTTTAAAGGGCTTCTAAATAATAATTGATTAATGAATTTTAATCAAAAATCGTTAGAGCGAATTGACAAAATGGAAAAAACTAAAAAAGCATTTCAGTAAAGTACTAGTATGACTTCTAGTCGAAAACCAAAAGCACTAGTAGGACTAATCTCTGACGGATTTTATTTAAAAGCTTATTTTTGCAACCGACTTTAATATAAAACTTCAACTTCGTAGCTTAAATAATTATTACCTTATTGCTTTATTTTGAACACAGACAGATAATTTTGCGGGACCCACTTTTTTGAACTCAGGAGGTCTCAAAACGTGTATTTCCATCAAAACTTCGACATTAAATTTTTGACATGGATGCAATACTTTCTCCCTATATCAGTGACGGCGCCAGCTTTTTATCAGCGGGGCAAACTTGCCATCAAGGGGGGGGGCTGACAATATATATAGGCTATATTAACAGGAAAACAAACAAAAATTGAGGTAGGATGCCATTGTCGGGAGGGCGCTTGCCCCCCTCCCCCTAGCCTCCCTGTAGCGCCGTCACTGCTCTATATATATTTACTAGGGTATATACATTTATTATCATATACAGGTAAGAGAAATTAAAAAAAAAATAAAAATAATTAAAAATGCATGTTTATATATATTCTTAAAAAAAAAGTCAAACTTTTCAAATGGCTAATTGAAAATCTCCCTTGCAAAGATGTTCACGCGATCCTTGTCCTAATTTTTTTTAAATTTATTATTTATTTATTTAAATTACAAAGTTGTGTGCCTAAAAAGGAATGATGACTCTTTAAGCTGCCACTGATTATGTCTTTGAATTAATGTAGGCTCCTTAACGATTCTATTATTTATTATTTATGGAATGCAATTGTCTTAATTCTTTTATTGAATTAATTTGTAATTCAAACGACACCCCATGGATTAATTTTTAAAGGATCATTCATATCATTATTATAAATATAATTATTTGTATGTTAAAGAAGTCATCATTAAACGGAAGTGAGAGGATTTTTTTTTTTATATTTCCTATTTTTTAAATATAAGCTGCTTATAAATTCAGAGGTGAATAGAGTTAAATCCCATTTTTTGATAGAGGGGACACCAGAATTCGATGATGAAAAGTTGGAAAGGTTTTTTTTTTTTTAACTGTTTGCATTAAGCAAGGGCGGATACGGGGGGGGGGGTAAAGGGCGTAATTACCCCCCCCCCCCCGAGATTCGAAAAAATATCTTTTTTTCGCAAAAAAATTCATTTTTAATGTAAAATTTTTAAAATTAATACTTAAAAATTTGATGTGTATTTATATTCTGGCAAACAAGTACAGAATGCGCTTTTAAATTACCGAAATTAAAAAAAAAATAGTGTGCTGTGCGACGAGTCACACCAGATTACCCCCCCCCCCCCCGAGAAACACCTCTGGATCCGCCCTTGGCATTAAGCAGGACTTCTGGGCTTTTCTGATTAATATAATATTTAAAAATAAAAAATAATAATATAATTTTTTTAAATTGAAAAATAAGAAAGTTTTGAATCGCAAAAAATTAGGTAAAATTAATAATAAAATACTAAGTCAATAGAGTTAATTTGAAAAATCGAAAAAAAAAAAACTACATTAATAAAGTACTATCCGATTTTATTCACAATCCTCGAGCCACTTACAAAATTACTTCTTAGCTTAAGTATAAAATTTGAGTATCGAGAGATTTTTCTCTTTTGAGTTATTTAGTTAAATCCCTATTTTTGATATTTCACTTGAAAATAATTAAATTTATTGGAAAAAAAACTAAAATTCAAGCTAATAGGGAAATCCTCTCTTTTAATGTCAAGAAAAGAATCAAACAGGCAAAAAAAAGCAATAAAATGTCTTTCTTAGAAATTTAGGTAAATATTTTGAGATTTTACCAGGAATAGTTCTTCATAGAATTTAATATTTTTTCACTATAAATTTAATGAATTTCAAGTGAAATATCAAAAAATGTGGGTTAGCGGAATAACTCAAAAACGTAAAATCTCTCGATACTAAAATTTTATATTTAAGCTAAATACTCATGTCGTACGCGTCTTGAAGAATTTCAATATAATCAGTTAAAGTGTACTAGTACTATACTGATGTATTTTTCTAGTTTTTTTGATTTTCTGAAATTTGGTTCTAACATTTGGATGGATTGACTGATGGCGCTGGTCCCGAGGGATCAGATACTTTCTAATTTTAATTAATTTTACCTAATTATGTTTCAACTAGACTTTAAATTTAGTCAAAATGTTACATCTCTGATGCCCATAGAGTGCTTTTTCTCCGCTCTAGTAACACCACTTATGGCTTATTTGCAAATTTGAAAAATAATCTTTGAATGATGAATTTGGGAATACTATATGTAGAATGAAATAGAAATAGGAAAAGTTTCCTTAATAAAGAAACTAATTTCTGAAAAGTTATTAATTCTTAATATTTAAAAACTAAACTTTTCATATTCATTTTGTACGAGTTAATCAACACTTGCATTTGTATTTGTTTGTTTTTGAATTCCATCTCTACTCCCGTCGTCATTAAATTGTATGTTGATAAACTCATTTAATTTAATGTGAATCCTTCCACTTGGTGGTTTTCATCTATTCGTTCCACTCTATGCAGAATCATGAATTAATTAACATTTAAATGAAATAGCTCAATGAACATATATAAGTAGTTAATTTGCTGATGTCTTTTTTCTTATTTCTTCTCCTTACACTTAAAATGTTAATTGATTGCTAATAACGCTAAAGTGTTATTAATGTTTCATTAGATTTAAACAGGCATGTGGGTTTTAATTAATTTTTAGGGTAGGTTTTCTCATTTCAAAATAATTATAGAAAATTTAAATAAATCCTAGACGTAGCTAGGGGAGAGTTTTGAGAGTTCATAAGAACTAATTTCTTATAAACTCAAATAACAATAAATTCAAATGTTTTATTTTTACTTTCTCTTACCTTTATTTATTTTGATATACGGTATAAAGAGAGAAAGTATTGGATTCATGTCAAAAATTCGATGTCGAGATTTTGATGGATATACACGTTTTGAGGTCCCCTGAATCCAAAAAAGTGTTTTCGCGACATTGTCCGTCTGTGTGTCTGTATGTGTTCAATTTTAAGGAATTGAGGAAATTTTATATTTAAGTTAGACACCGCCTTGGGACGTGAAAATAAGCTTTTAAATAAAATCGGCCAAAAAATACTAATACTTTACTGATGTACTTTTTCAGTTTTTTTCGATTTTCTCAAAATTCGCTCCAATGATTTTGATTAAATTTCAAAAATCAATTTTTTTTTACATGCTCTTGAAAATGGATATTCTCCTTTTGCTTTGAAAATTGTGTTGAAGCACACTTTACTCTTGTACTTCATAGAAAAGATAGGAGAAATGGTTGCCATGGCAACAGAATATATTTTTCTGTTTATAAATTTTATATATATATAATTCTAATATATGCTGTGCGACCAATCACACCAAATTTTTTCAAAATTAAATTAACACACGAAGCACTAAGATTTGATTCAAACCCTTATATGAGGGCCGTATTCAAAAGGGGGTTTGGGGCTTCAAACCCCCCCCCCCCGAAAAATTAATTATAAAGAGAAATATATAGAGAGAAAGTGTTAAAATTTTAAACACTGTTAGAAATTATAAAAAAATATTTTATTTTCTTTAAAATATATTCATTTGCTAGAGAGAGTTATCTCTCGGATCATCCGAACCCCCCTTCCCGAAAAAACTTCCTGGCTACGGCTTTGACTTATATAAAACTAAAATAATAAATATCATTGTATTTTATCAAAACAAAACGAAACCTCATTTTGATACTACAATACAATCCGTTACATGCTAAAGGTTAAATGACTTGATATTTCGTGACTCATCAAAAAATTTTTTTTCAATATTGTGTGGGTTGTTTAATGAAAAACCCTGACATAAATTAATCCTGATTTTATGTCTATGCACAGCGAGCATCTTCCCGAGCGCAACCTCCTACTGGAGCAACCCGAGCGCAAACCTGTACAGCAACATCGCGGCAGCGTCAACCCATTCGATGAGTCACCATGCGTCACATCATGTAGCGCCTCATCTGGGTTCTTATCCTCACTATGCATGACCTGCCGCGGCGCCTGTGTCGTCGTCGATGGCTTCGTCGTTGACAACGCCGGTATCATCGGTGTCGTCATCTTCTACTACACGCCAAGCTGCAGCCGCTGCTGCAGCGGCTGTAGCTGCCGCCTCTCAGAAGCTGCCGCCGCCACCGCCGCCCCAGCATCTCGACTACTACGGCGCCCTCTGTTGTATATAGTTCTGTATCTACAATGTGTTTATATTACTATATATAAGAAAGTTTACTAATTCATTATTATGGAGCAAGAGTAGACAAAAATCTTTAAGACATATCCTACGGTTCCAGAAACTTATTAGATGATCTTTCAGTAATTCTCAACAGCAAGTAAAAGAAATAAGCTAATGAGTTCTCATAAATCTATTTAAAAAATACGATAAAGAAGCCTTTTATATTCAACTAAATTTTTTTACCCTAATAATATCAAGTTTATTTTGCTATAACATGTAATCGAATAATGCAACTTCTCCATTCGGGGACTACAAAAGTGATCTAGACACTTTCAAATAAACAAAGGCATCATCAAGGTATTTCAATATTGGTGTCACCTGTTTTATAATTTATTTTCAATATTATTTTTTGATGATTATTAAAGTTAAGCAACATTAAGCAATATTTGGTTGGTTGACCATCTTTTGTTTTTTCGTTCTCATTAGGTATGTTAATTAATCAGGGCGGATCCAGGGGGGCAGTGGGTGCACGTGCCCCGGGCGGCAAATATCAGGGGGCGGCAAATTTTGCGTCTCTAAAAAAAAGGTAAAATATTTTTTCGGACGGGAAAATTTGGTTCCGCGAAAAAAAAAAATTTTCGCAGAAAATTTTAAGGAGGGGCGGCAAATTAAATTTTGCCCCCCCCTAAAAATCTCCTAGTTCCGCCCTGTAATTAATCATATTTGAGGAAGATGTAGGCTATAGCTGGGTGATATTAAGTATATTATTTTATTGACGATTCAAGCCAGGGTTGACTTTTCAGTTGAGGCCATCATCAAAATTTATTAGTGTACCTGATGTGTATACATTTAGTAAGATTTCCAAAATAACTAAACTTTATTTTAATACTAGAGTCCGACCGAAACAAGATTTTCAGCCCAAACCTAATTTCGGCTTCAATTTTAGTTTCGGCAGAAACTGAAACTTGTTTTAAGCTTTTTTTTTTAAATTTCTTATACAAAATTCATTTTACCCTTTTTTTTTTTAGCAAATTTCCCTCGTGACTCAAATAATTCCCTGTTGCAAATCTCATCATTCGACGTTGTTTTTTTTTTTTACGAGTCTCGTCCCATCTTTTCAAACTTAATTAGGTTTCGACTGGTTTTTGGCCAAAAACAGGATTTTTGGCCGAAACCGACACTTCGATCGGTTCCTAGTTAATACTAATGTAGTTCTGAAGATGGTCCCAAATATGGCCCAAAATTCATCCTTGATCTAAATCATTAACAAATGAAATAATCATAACAGGCTCTTTTTTAATATTAATTGATAATTTTTTTATTAATATTTTAAATTTGCAGTTATCTTCAATCAATAGTCCAAGTTAAGTTTAAAATAACTTAAAAAAATCTGTCATAAACGCACAATACAAAATTTTAAAGAAATAAATTGTTTCATTTAATGAATCAGCTCTTGTTTGAAGAGATGAAATGAATAAAATTATTTTCTTATAAGGTCTATAAATTTTTGAAATTATTAAACTACTCTTTTATTAATTTCTTACTCATTCACACCTTTAAATACGATAAATTCTGAAGAAATTATAGATACTAATGGCCTTCGGGGGACGGGGAAGGCCTTTTTAGGATCACCCACCCGAGTTTCAGTACTTGGTCATTGCTTAACAGCATAGAATCAGCCACCAAGGCTTTTGTACGTCGCCTAGGTCAGGTTTCTCGACATACACACCTTATTAATTTTATTTGTTTTTTTTTATCGCATTGATTAGCGATGTGATTTTTCATTAGTTGATTAAATTTATCATCGGCAAGTGTTTTTTTGTCCTATTTTCGTTTAAACTTTTAGACGATTCATCAAATTTGCGCAAGACATTGTCATTGTTAAAAGATTGTGAAATTTTTATTATGCTTGCGTAGAAATTAATTAAAAGAACTTCTTTGTTTTTATTGAAAAAAAAAAAATTATTCCAAGGTGAATAGGGAATTTGCCCAAAACGCTAAAAATTTTGATTTATCTTCAGTATTAATTACATTTGTGATTTACACTTTCGGGTTTAATGGAAAGTATATATTTATATTAATTTGCTCAATTAAATATTTTTTACAAATCATATAAAATTACGTATTGTCTAAACACAAACAAATAAACATTGCTAGAATATAATTCTTTAATGAATTATGAAGTATCTTTATTTCATAAATTGACATATAATTTTAGTTGTCCATCATAGTTTCTTTGAGATGCGACTTGCATTGTTCGTTACTTCTCGTATACTTAAATCTACTTTCTAGTTTTGCAATTACAAAAATTTATTGGCTATAATCGAAATATTAAAAAATTCTATTTGTTAAGATGAATTGCAAAAATAGAAAATAATAATAATCAACTATTTATTGTTACTAAAAGTTCATGTTTATGATTGTTTAATTAAATAGAAAGGATTGTTATTCAGTGCTGTCACTATTTAAAAAGACGCACACTGGCATATTTGAATTATTTATTAAATTAGTGATTCCCAAAGAGATCCCCGGTTTTCTTACAAGAGCGCCGCGACATGTTACAAATATAAAGATTTGCGTATACTAAAGTATCATACATATATCATACTTTAATATAAATAAATAAAAACGTTCCAAGCGATGAAATTTTTTCTAAATTATATGTATATACTCTGGTTACTAGTTAATTCAGAATAATGGGGATGGGATCAAAAAGCCGAAAACACTGGCATATTTGTAAAAGACTTTAAATAAATTTTTTTTAAATATAAATAAAAAAATTTAAAATTTTAGTCTTTCAAAATAATTGTGTCAATGTTAACAAATGAAATATTTCTTCTTTCGGTCGGGAAGCGAACCCGGGACCTCATGCACAATAGAAAATTCTTTTTCATTCATTTTTATCTTAAAAATAATTCATTTTAAATATAGGCTACACTTACTTTTTTTATTTTAAAATATTAAAATATTCGGCATAAATTAAAACTCATTCCAATTCCAGTGAAATAAATTTTTGTCCCCCCTGGAAGAGAACCCCTGAATCCTAGTAACACAGGCGAGTTCTTTTTTCTACGTTTAAATACGCCTGTATATAGGCAACCCTAATGGATATCCGTGAATATTTGTTTGCCTAGAACAGGGGAGGCAAACCTTTAGGATCAACGAGCCATTTTTTCTAAAGAAATGTTTAATGAGGCCTAAGTCGTGCCATCAAATAATTTTGTTCATAAATCTTCATAGTGAACATATTTTGAGCAAAAATGCAAACTGTTTTGACCGGTGGCGTGCCCAAAATATTGTATCGGTCTAGAAAGTTACGACGATTTTTATGAAAAATTAAAAGGAAATATTTTTCCTAATAGGGCTAAAAATATTAAAAGAAATGAAATGTAATTAAAAAATCCCATTTCGCCTATTTATCGGCAGCCATTTTTACATTTCTTTTCGTTAATCGTAAAATGATTGAGCCTTATTACTTTTAATAATCTTGAAAACCATCTTATTACTTTTGTTAATCCCTCATTACTTTTTTTAATCTCTTACGTAGTCTTGAAAAATTTATTTTCTATATTTTTCAAGTATCTCATGGATCCCTCCTTCAGAAACTTTTAGCTTATTTCAGTGCTATCAGATTTGTTTATTGTTAATAATGTAAAAATGAACATAACATACATAACTCATATTTTTTCATTTTTTTTCGAGAAGGAAATTTTTTCAAAGAGAAGATGAAATTGTGAAATATGTCTTAAAGATTTTTTGTAAATCTCTTCAAATATAAAATATTCGTATATCGAAAATAATCCCAGGATAAATGTGCGAGCAAAAGTGTACAATGCAAGGACAACCACACAGGGTGGAAACTGATCTAGTCGGTGTCTGTGATGTGCCTGCGAATTTAGCACTTGTTGTTTGTTCCCTTTAAAGAACCATCTCGTTTTGGACCTCTCTTTTCTCGAAGCTCATTAGAATGCTGAAAAAAAAAATGGTTTTCGTAGGACAGGGCTGGTGGAATATATTACTCAACCTTCCAAGAGCATACATTCATTCACTATGCTAACAAGACATTTGTTGTTTGTTTTTGTAAATTTTCGCTTAGTCAAACGCAAATTAGATAGAGAAATGATTAAGCGAGATTTGTAAACATCTTTAAAAAAATATTAAAATAATATTAATAGTTTTGTATTTCCATGTACAAAGGAAGTATAAATTAGATCTACCATAATTTATAAATTCATATTTATTTTTTCATGGATGTGATTTTATTTATTTTTGAAATATTGTAAAATAAAAAAATCTAAATTGATATTTCAAATATAAATATAATAATTTCTTTAAATGTAAATATATTTATACAAATCTATTTAATTCTAGTCATTTATAAAAATATATCTAGTTGTCTAAAAATCTTCAATGGCACCAATAATTCAAATGAATTTTGGTTTAAGGCTTGGCAATAAAAAAAAAAAAAGTGTTAATAATTATGTAAGCAGCAAATAACTAAAGGTGTAAATTAACGTTTATTTGGATAATTTTTATATTTGTTTGTTCCTGCTCTTTAAGAGAGATAGCAGATTGTATTTAAAATCAGTATTATATATATTATTTATTTTTTGATTATTTTCTAGTCATTTTGAAGAGATTTTAAAAGAATATAAAAGATTTAACTTGGGAACGTCTCAAACTTGAATTTTCAATATAGCAGGTAGTGGCGTAACGTATTTTAGCTGCCCCCCCCCTCAAACTTTTTTTCCCCCGGGCGTATATAAGTTTAAGAAATTTTTCAAATCTATATACATATATACAGGTATAAGGCTAATTTCTAAATTTTTGTTTGAAAAATTGTGTCGCATATTACACGAAAAATCTTGCAAAATGAAGTTTTTATATTTTTTCAATTAAGTATTATATAATTTTTTGATAAAATTCTTTTACAAATAAATTCTAAAATGTATTTTCTTCTTAAAATTACTGATTATATAGTGCTTTGTTTGAAACAGTTTGGTGGTTTTCAAATAAACTCTTTACATTTTATAGATATTATTTAAAATAAAGATATTTGTTGTTTATTTGGGTATATGTGAGACATTCAGACTTTCTCCGTTATCTAAATACCTTTATCCTTAGGTTGCCGACCTAAGCGTAAAGGTAGGCCGTTCATCGCAAAAGCGGAAAGTCCAAACAGTGGCGTAGCAAAAGGGGGGCAAGGGGGTCATCATGCCCCGGGCGCTACTCACAAAGGGGTCCGCAAAACAAAAAATTGCTGGATAATTTTGTCTCAAATTTAAAGCCTAGCTTGAGCCTATGACTTTATTTATTTTACTTTATTTATTTATTAATTTGCGAGTATATTTTACATATTATATGGTTTTCGAATGGGGGGGGGCGCTAAAATTGTGCTCCGAGCGCGAGTTAAGCTCGCTACGCCACTGAGTCCAAATATCTTATCTTGTAAAATCTTTTATATTCTTTTATTTGATAAATGCATTAATTGATTATATATAAACATTTTCTAACTATCCAAAGTTAAAGGACTAGGGGGAATAAAATTAATAATATAAAAATATTTTACTTAATTGTATACCAGTGTATTTTTTAATTTTCTGTGATTTTTTTTAGTCTATATATTTATTATAAAGTTATTTAAATTTATCTTCAATATTATTAATGCCAAAGAAAAGAGTCTGCTGAATTAGCTGAAATATGGATTTCCATGCCTAGTCCTAAATTCTCACTTTATGTTAATAAAATTTGTCACTTGTATTTGGTAAAAATATACCTATATAAAAATGTTTTAGAAGAATAAGGTGACTCGAATGTATAAAATAATCTATTATGTAGAAATTATATTCAAAGCGTATACGCAAAATGTTGGTGTATTTTAATGTATAGATGTTATGTATATATGCTAACAAAAAAATTTGGCATATGAAATAGAAACCAAATGGCTTTTTTGGTTTTATAATTTGGCGTTTTATTAAAATCAATACCTAAAACTGACCTATTTATATTTAATTCAATGATGAAGCACAAATCTTTAATTCTCTCTTCAGGCTGCAAGCGAAAGAAAGCTCAGATGATCATGCATAATATAAAAGATACTCAAGGATAATAAAATTTATTCATATTGCATTATAATTAAAATTTTAATCAATTGAATTCACATATCATTTTGTCATCTGTCAGTTTACTGAAGCTTGAAATCTCAATGATATTTATTTATTTTTTAATAACTAAATTTATTTATTTGGTTGAACATACATACAGCCTCCAAAGAAGGGCGCTGAAAAACAAAGGAAAAATTATTGTTTGGTTGGATGGCCGTAAGGAAAATCAATTTTATACAAAGGACCGTCAGCTAAAAAAAATTTGAGGCCATCAAATTAAAGTTTCACTTTAATAAAGGATGTGGCTATTTGCACATACTGTATGTGCTGTGTTTCTGAGCTCTAGTTTAGAAGATGTTGTAGATAAGATTTTAAAGGTAAATATGTTTTTACATAAATAAAGGAGCACAGGAAGTAAAATTTTTTTTAACCCCCTCCCCCAAGCAAAACTGAAATGACGTCCCTGCCTCAGTATTTTTTCTTCAGTTTCTATAACGTCCTCTATTAGAGTGGAAAATTTCGTTTCGAAATTCCAACTGGTTTTTACATTTTACATTAAAAATAAATTTTTTTGCGGAAAAAAAAAGGTATTTTTTCAAATCTCAGGGGGGTAAAGGGGGTATTTTTACCTTTTTTTTCCCCGCAAAAAAATTTATTTTTAATGTAAAATTTTAAAAATTAATACTTAAAATTTTGATTTGTATTTATATTCTGGCAAACAAGTACAGAATGCACCTTTAAATTACCGAAATTAAGAAAAAATAGTGTGCTGTGCGACGATCACACCAGATTACCCCCCCCCCCCGAGAAACACCCCTGGATCCGCCCTTGCTGGAAGTTTGTCAAACGTTTCGGATGCTTTTTATATATAAAATAATTTTTAATAGATTTTAAAAATCTTTTGTATAAGTGAACGAAAAGAAATAGAAAGAAAAATATAATCTCTAGTTTCAGCTTTGTCACCTCACCGCTCTTCGTTAAACATTTGAAGGGAAGGTTTTATATATATAGACCTACTAGCCGCAGCGCCTAGTCGGGGGGCTTCGCCAAGGGTCGCGGGTTCGGATCCCAGGCAGTCCAATGATTTTATTTAAGCCATTTGGATACCAAACGGTTATTGTATAAAGTCTTATATGGCCTAAGTTGCCAAAAAGACTGTGAGCATGTGTGTGTGAATGAGAAAAAAGTGTGAGTGTTAAAAAAAAAAAAAAGTAATTGGACCAACTTTAAATCAACAAGTTTTTGAATCAATTCTTTGGTTAATGGGATTAATAAATAAAAATTATTTTTATTAAAAGGATATATTTTATTTAAATGATAAAATTATTAATATTTATATTTTATTTACAATTTTTAGATAGTATTTTGAATTTTTATATGTTTTATATTTCAACAAGTATTTGAATCCCTGATTTGAATCAACTTTGATATGACAAGTCGCCACCAGAGTCGCTACTGATCTGCCTTCTTTTTTTCTCACATGTCATCTCTGCACATCTCATCACTTGTTAAGATCAACTTTTATTTGTCTCAATATTAAAAGGTATTTATTATTTATTTTGAATTTCTTTCTTTCTTTTTTTGTTTTATTCAGAAATTTTCCATTAATTAGATTTGTAAATTAAAATTCATATCAAGTTTCCACCAAAAATAAAGATTATCGTTGAATGTCATTTGCTCTTAGGTTATGATTCTATTTTATTTTCACTTTTATTTCACATTTTCACCTTTTTAAAACTATTTCTGATTTTATTAATACGTTATAAATGGTTTAAGTAATATATTAAATAATAAATTTGTTATTTTCATCATCTTTTGTAAAATAGTTGCATTCCCTTCAGTTGGATTGATTATAAAAATTTATTTTTTTTAATTATCTATTTCAAATTTGAACTTTAAATTTAAGATTCACCCTCGTTTTAGATTGCATGACTATGATTTTTTAATTTTAATTAATATCTTTTACCATCCCATGCTTTTGTTATTTTGCACAATTGCAATTATTTTATTTTAATTTCCTTCACTTTTCAATTATTTTTTAAATTTCAAAGCAATCGAAAGGATAAGAAGCTGATATTTAATACTTAAATTGAATTCTTTTTGCAAAGATGATAATTTTTTAACTTTTATTTCCCTCCTGTGGCTGTTTCTACAGAATTTATTTTCCATGTTATTAATTATATATATATATATTTAACAAATTACTTACCTATTATTAAATGAATGCATGGATTTTTTGTTTTAGATTCTTGAATTCTCCAACGTCAATAAAAGGAGTGAATTGTGGAGTTTTCAATAACAAGAAATTAACTAACAACAAGATTATATTTATAATAAGAGAAAGTAAATATTAATGCAGCAAGATTATATTTTCAAATGTAAGTAATCACCCCATTCGTTTTCTCATGTAATTTATTTTTTTTTTTATAAAAGAGGGAGATTTTTTTTTTTATTTTTTTTTTATTTTGATACATTAATTTTTTTTCTAAAAAGAAATGAAATAATCACCTAGAGATATGCTTAATATCGTCCCTCTCAATACTTTATAAAAACACATATTCCCTTTATTTTTAGATGATTTGAAAGAAAACTTATCTTGCAAATAGTTAATGATCTTCCCCTAAACTAAAGAAGATGAATACAAAAAGAAAATTTTTAAACTCAGGTAATGTATATATATACATTTAGGTCATATTCTACTCTATATTTCATTTAATTATTACTTGAATTTTACATTTGCAAAGGACATCTCAACTATTCTTCATTGACTGCTCTTTTGAAACAGAACATATCATACATACATTAAATAAATATTGAAAAGGGTGAATAAATAAATTCAGAGCTAGTATTCAGGTAGTATTTCAATAATATCCACCAGGCTGCCCCTATCTTCATCAATTAAATAAATAAATAAATAGATAAAAAAGCTGATATTTAATATTTAAATCTAATTCTTTTTGCAAAGATGATAATATTGGCATTTTTATTTCCCTCCTGTGACTGTTTCTACATAATTTATTTTTCATGTTATTAAATATATATATATATATATTTAAAAAGTTACTCACCTATTATTAAATGAATGCATGGATTTTTTTTGTTTTAGATTCTTGAATTCTCCAACGCCAATAAAAGGAGTGAATTTTGGAAGTTTTCAATATCAAGAAATTAACAGGCAAGATTACTGGTATACTTATTTAATGCATCAAGATTATATTTTCAAATGTAAGTAATCACTCTATTCGTTTTCTCTATAAAAAGTTTCCATTAGTTTTTCACTAGTTTTCTAAAAAGCAATGAAATAATCACCTAGAGATATGCTTAATATCGTCCCTCTCAATACTTTATAAAAACACATATTTCCTTTATTTTTAGATGATTTGAAAGAAAACTTATCTTGTAAATAGTTAATGATCTTCCCCTAAACTAAAGAAGATGAATACAAAAAGAAAATTTTTAAACTCAGATAATGTATATATATACATTTAGGTCATATTCTACTCTATATTTCATTTAATTATTACTTGAATTTTACATTTTCAAAGGACATCTCAACTACTCTTCATTGACGGCTCTATTGAAACAGAACATAACATACATACATTAATAATAGATAAAGGAGTCAAAAAAAAAATATAAATGAAATAATAGGCCCTCCATTTTCGCTCTTGCAGTAATTATTATCAAGATAAATGTGAATAATATAATATCCAAAATTAAAATAGAAATGGGAAAATCAATAGAATTTGAATTCCCAAATTTAACATTAAATATCTTAATTATTTTTTTTTAATTTTAAATACTTGGATTTCTGGAGGTCGACAAGGCCCAAATTCTACCATGTCTCGATTTTGGTTCCCACCTTTGAAGAGGAGCGACTTAGAACGATCTAACAGTAAGGCTGAGCGCACACCGATTGAGCAAAAACGTTTTTGACTAATCGTGCCTAAAACTGTTTTTTTTTTCAATGCTTTCTATGGGTCAAAGCACACCGTGGAGGCAAAACACATCTGAGCATGATTCGTCAACATTGAACAAAATGTTTTGCCATTGGGCGTTTTGCTCGATCGGTGTGCCTTGGCATTGAGCAAAACATTTTGTCCGAAAACGTTTTTACTCAATTGGTGTGCGTTCAGCCTAAAAAGATTCTCTGCCGAACTAAAACCCATCAGTCCACCCGATATCATTATAATAATATTAATTAAATAACATACTAATTTTAATTTTTATTTTGTTTTCAGGTTCTCCGTTTGTCAGTTATCAACAAGTCAAATAAATAATCTTTGATGAAAAAAGAAGGAATTTCCTGTTTTTCTTTCCTCAAAAGCTTCTACTTATATAAAAATTGCATTAATGGAATGCTCAGCTACTCTCTCATAATAGATGGGAGAGATTTGCAAAACATCTGTTGCTTGTACTGAGGATGATTCCATCTTACTGGGATTGAAACTGATAATACGCAAAATTATTTATTTTTCGCCGACGGTCCTAAGAATAAAATTGAAGGTACTAATATTTTCTTTTTTTGCTTTCTTCTAATACTAGATATTATTTTTAATATTGAAATTTGTGTAGGTGTGATGCAATGTCTTAAGAAATATTTATTTTTCCATTTAAATATAATAATTTTTTTTTTATTTTCAGAATTTTATCTCAATTTTAACGTGTCAACATGCATCCTTGTAACGTTCCTTATTTGCAGTTAACTGGTGAGTTTATTTAAATTTTATATTTCATTGATTGTGAGAAGAAAGGAGAAAAATTGCATGATGGAGCAAGAAATTGAATGTCAGATGAACTTAAATGTGTAAAATCATCTCGGGATCATGAAACTTATTAAGAAAACCAGTGAAGTACGTGGCTGTTGATTTACACACAAGGAAGGGAGCAGGAGTAGCCAAAAATCAAAGCCTCCGATTTTACTACTATTACGGAGACGTTTCGGGAAAACTTTATTCTCCCATCATCAGTCTTTCCTACATAAGAAAATACATAATATAATACATTAATAGATTGAAAAAAATGTTCGACAATATAAGATAAAACACTTACAAATTGCATTTGTCCAGGAGTTGTCAAAAGGGCACAATATATTTATTATCTATTCTGTTTATGGGTGATAAAGTTTTCCCGAAACGTCTCAGTAATTGTAATAAAATCGGAGGCTTTGATTTTTGGCTGCTCCTGCTCCCTTCCTTGTGCTTATTAAGAAATTCATGGATTATATTTATATATTTTAGTATAATTGATCAGGATTTGATTCTGGATATTTCTGAACATCTATCCATCTGTTAAATGAACAAAATCTAAAAGAAATTCTTTTTATTTATTTTCTTTATCTGAATGTTGACTAAAATTTTCTGCATTCTTCTTTCATTTAATAAATATTACCTAAATATACAATATAATTAAATAATATTTTTATTTTTAACATTTTGAGAGGTGTATTTATTTATTGCTATTTTATATATATATATATAGCGAAGATAAGTTTTCTCGGGTTGTGTCGCGTGTGATGTTGAGATTTACTCGACGTTTCGGCTCTCCTTTTGGAGCCATTTTCAAGAGTATGGAATTAGGGGGAATTGTTGGGGTGGTTTGTTTACGGGGTCGCAGTCTTGCTGGTCCCCAGGTCAATTTGGATGCCTCAGAGGCTTGGTTTGGTCTCTGAGAGCAGGAGGAAGGTTGAGTGTGTGTAATTGCGTTTGTGTTCGGTTTGGGTTGACTACGGGGCCTCAGTCTGCCTCCCCAAGTCGATGTGTTATTGGTTTGGTTAGTGGATGTGTTAGGAGATTGGGTTTGTTTCTGAGATTTGGATTGGGTGTGTGTATGTGTGATCGTGTCTGTGTTTGATTTAGGTTGACTTTGGGGCCTCAATCTGCCTACTCCCCCAGTCGATGTATTGCCGGATGTTTCCGAGGCTTGTGTTTGTCTTTGAGATGTGTTGGGTTGTGTGGTGGCGGTTTGCGTGTTGATGGTCGAAGTGATTTGTGTTTTGGTTTGTCTTACTGCTGTGGCGCTCGAGGTCTTGAATGCTCGCTGGCTAGCTGACAACTGCGACACAACCCGAGAAAACTTATCTTCGCATACATCCGGTCGCGGAAACTTTCCAGAACATATATATATATATATATATATATATATATGAACGTCCACATGAAAAGGTACCAAATTTTCTTTTGCTCCCTTATTTTCATTCACTTTTATTAAAATCTTTTAGAGTTTAATAAGAAAGCTTTGAATAATCCTACCCCTTCAAACCTATCAAGAAGAAAGCTTTGTTTGAGTTATCTCACATTTTAAAAATAATTGGTCAAGTTATTAGCTTTTACTGCCTATTAATAATTAAAAATTCTTTATCAAAATAATCTAATAAAAATGTACAAACAAATCTCGCAAATTTGCTATCTTAAATGATACATTGTCTAGCTAATGAACAGTCTATTTAAGCGTTGATTGGAAAAATTCCATCTTTTTCAAACAAAGCTCTACCTAGTTAAAATAATCTAATTTACTAATCTACAAATATACAATTATATAATCATTATTTTTATTTTTAGATATCGGCTCAACGACTTCACATCCAGAAGACATTCAATTTTCATACTGTACCTTCTGTATATATCAAGAAGCAGAGATGCTGCAAATAGAAATCATTGAGGGCATCTCAGGAATTAAACTAAAATCAATGTAAGTGCAAAAGATTCATTTATTTTTCATTTAAATCATCAAAAGACATTCTTTACAAAAAAACATAGAAATAAATATTCTCATCCACAAAACTAAATTGTGTGAATGATTTAAAATTTAAAATAGGGACAAACACCTTGAATAGCCCATTCAAAAATACAAAAGTTTAATTGGGTATTAATAAAGAATAATATTTTTTAATGTATTTATTTTTATTTTTTACTTTTTCAGACTCAGCAGAAAATAGTAGCAGTGGCTGAATGACAGTGAATGAAGATGAAGAGTGACAACTTCCTGATGATTAGTGTGAATTATTTGCTGAAGGCATCGCATTGTCAAAAAAAAAACGGGCCGTTAAAGCAAGAATATCTAAAAAGGAGAGAACAGCACTTAGTCACATCTTTTTCTGAAAACATCTCATTTTGTAAGTTTTTAATTATTAATCTAAACTAAAACAAATCACAATTAGAACCCCCCCTCCCCCCCATGCCCGAGAGGCTAGAGGCCTTTTTTTTCTCATTTAAGGTCTTTTTCGGCAACGGAGGCCATTTAGACCCCGTCTCTATTTATTTCAATTTATTGGTAGCCAATTAAATTGAAATAAATTATCCCAGGAGACGGGATGTGAACCCGCAACCCTTGGTAAAGAAGGCCAGCACGCTGACTTATACACCAAGGCCCAAGGGCGCTAGGGGGTGTTGACAAATGTCAATAATGATAGTCTGGAAGCCAAGTGGCACGGGGTCGGATCCCAGGCAGGCCGATGAATTTATATAAATCATTTGGATACCAAATGGTATAAATAAATATGCCTGGACCCCCTAATAATAATAATGTGTATCGTTTAAAAGTTTTTTTTTTTTATAAAAAACATTCACACTTTTTTCTCATTCACACTCACACTCACACACACATTCACACAGTCTTTTCGGCAACTTAGGCCATTTAAGACTTTGACGATAACCGTTGTAATTAAAATATCAATTTGGGTTTCAGGCATTTCTATTTAAGCCATCTGGTATCCAAATGGCTTAAATAAAATCATCGGACTGCCTGGGTCCGAACCCGCGACGTTTGGTATAGGAGGGAGGCACGCTAACTACTACGCCAGACCCGGGGGCCGTTTAAAAGTTAATATGGCCTAAGATGCCGAAATGTCTGCCCGATTCTACTTTTCTTTTGCTCGCTTTCATTCTCTTTTATTAAAATCTTTTAAAGTTTAATGATAAGAACATTTTGAGATATCTCGCATTTTAAAAATATTGTCAAGTTAATATTATTTTGCTTTTACTCCATATTAATTATAATTAAGAATTCTTTATCAATACTACTGTAATTTACTAATCTAAAAATCTTCAATTATATAATCATTATTTTTATTTTTAGATATCGGCCCAACGACTACACATCCAGAAGACATTCAATATTCATACTGTACCTACTGTATAGCCCCTGCCTATCAAGATGCAGAGATGCTGCAAACAGAAATCATCGAGGACATCTCAGGAATTAAACTAAAATCCATGTAAGTGCAAAAGATTCATTTATTTTTCATTTAAATCATCAAAAGACATTCTTTACAAAAAAACATAAAAATAAATATTCTCATCCACAAAACTAAATTGTGTGAATGATTTAAAATTTGAAATAGGGACAAACACCTTGAATAGCCCATTCAAAAATACAAAAGTTAATTGGGTATTAATAAAGAATAATATTTTTTAATGTATTTATTTTTATTTTTTACTTTTTCAGACTCAGCAGAAAATAGTAGCAGTGGCTGAATGACAGTGAATGAAGATGAAGAGTGACAACTTCCTGATGATTAGTGTGAATTATTTGCTGAAGGCATCGCATTGTCGAAAAAAAAAAAACGGGCCGATAAAGCAAGAATATCTAAAATGGAGAGAACAGCACATCTTTTTCTGAAAACATCTCATTTTGTAAGTTTTTAATTATTAATCTAAACTAAAACAAATCACAATTAGAACCCCCCCCCCTCCCTCCCATGCCCGAGAGGCTAGAGGCGTTTTTTTTTTCATGTAAGGTCTTTTTCGGCACCTGAGGCCATTTTACCCCGTCTCTATTTATTTCAATTTATTGGTAGCCAATTAAATTGAAATAAATTATCGCAGGAGACGGGATGTGAACCCGCAACCCTTGGTACCGAAGGCCAGCACGCTAACTTATACACCAAGGCCCAAGGGCTCTTTTTCAAACAAAGTTCTACCTAGTTAAAATAATATAATTTACTAATCTACAAATCTTCAATTATATAATGATTATTTTTATTTTTAGATATCAGCTCAACGACTACACATCCAGAAGACATTCAATATTCATACTGTACCTACTGTATATATCAAGATGCAGAGATGCTGCAAACAGAAATCATCGAGGGCATCGCAGGAATAAAAATCAATGTAAGTGTAGGCAAAAGATTCCTTTATTTTTCATTTAAATCATCAAAAGACATTCTTTACAAAAAAACATAGAAATAAATATTCTCATCCACAAATTCGTTAATCTTAATACAGTAGAGTCTCTCTAATCCGGACTTCGATTTCAGGACAATGCAGAGAAAAAGAGGGGTAATTTAAGAAAACTAAGTGCATTACAGATTTTTTCATGAGATAACTATTAAATTTTGCCTTATATTAAATGTTTCGGGTAATCCGGCAAGGGGCCGGTCCCGTTTAGGCCGGATTAGCAAGACTCTAGGTAGACTGTAGATATTGTATGTTTATGGTCCAGGGGGGGGGGGGGGGGGGGCGAAACCCTCCGGCTAGGCGCCGAAGGCGGTTGCGCCGGTTAGTATAGATCTATATAAAACCTCTACAAAAGCTTCTTTTTTTTTATTAAATATTTATTTTTATTTAAATATACAGTAGACACATTTTATAGGATGGCTACTAAAATTGAATTGCTCTTTAAGGTTTCCAAAACTTTAACTTTTATTAATATAATATTCTTTACAGATTTATAAATTAATGATGATACAAGAGGGTCTCTCCCATTGCATCTTTTAATGAATAAAGAATTGTCTTAATTTTATTAAATATTTGATAGTAATTTTTCTCTCTTTCTTCTTCCAATTTTATATTTTATTTTATAAATTTTATAGCTTCATTTATCTCTAAGTGTTGATGCAGCGTTGAGGGATTTTTAAAGAATTTTAATTAAATTATGCTAATTTCAGAGGAAACGTTCAGGAAGAAGATGTCATTCAAATTAAATAATATTTTTAGAAAGATTTTTATTTTCTGATACGGATTTCGGCCTGCGCAAGATTTAAAAGAGGGGTAAAAATTAAATAAGCTTGTATAATTTGCATAAACACTCTCGCCTTTTTATTAAAATTAACCGTGTTATAATAATACAGAAACAAAAAATAATAATTTTTATTAAAAATTAAAAAATTTGATTTGTCTGTTTCAGGAAAGATTGATGACATGACGCAGGACATCACATTCATTTCCTGAGTGAGTTCTTCGATAGATATTGAAGTTGTGGCAGTGATTAGAAGACGATCAGAATCTCCATCTTGGTTAACATCTGGAAAAAAATAAAAATGTCATGTAAGAATTTTTATTATATCTTTGTTTAAAAGAGTTAATTATATTACACAAATAGGACTTCATTTCAAATTAAGACTACTTTTTTTATTTAGATAAATTTTTCATTGTTCTTATTTTGTCATATATTTATTTCATTTTTATTAATATTAATAATTCCCCCCCGAGGATGTCACCTTGTCGTGGTGGGGGGGCTTAAGGCTTTTAGCCCGACCAAGAACATCCATCTCTCATTGTCTTGGCTAGTCCAAGACAATTTAAACCAGAATGAATGCTAAAGAGAAATATATTTAATTATATTAATTAAATATAATCTCTTTAGCGCCCCTGGCGCGCAGAGAGCCGGCAACCCGCTTCGTTGCCTCTCTCCTTGCCTCAATGCAGGCATGGAGGGGGCAGGCGGCCGCCGCCGTCGCCTCTGTTGACATCTGCTCTCTGCGCATGCGCCAGGGGCTAGAGTGGGGACTGGAGGCTATATAAGCAATTGCGCGCATGGGTTGGTGGTCGGGGATGGAGGTGGACAGCAAACTGATCACATCGTCACGCTCTATAGTAGCTTCAGTTTATTATATAATGATTATTTCTTATTAGTATATTAATTTAGACTATTATATATTCAAGATTCATTTATTTCCTATTACCTATTCCTAGTATATAAATCCTATATTCTAGAATATTAATAATTTCTATTATTTTAATATGAGAATATTAATTAAACCTAATTTGAATATTTACTATTATTTTAATTATTTCAAAAGAATATTTTTCTATGTTACTATTTTTTAAAAGTAGTAAATTATTATTAGTAGATAATTTCATTAAATATTAATAATCTCAAAGTTGGTTTTTTATTAATAGGAGAATAATTAAATATTTTTCAAACAATATTTATATAAATTAGGCTACTAATGCAAATTTTAATTTCAAATAATATTCTCCCATTAATAAGAAACGATCCTTGAGATCAATAGTCTACTAATAATATATTTACAATTGGAAGATTTTCGCTGGATCAGATGTATAAGGAAAGGACCGGAGAATAAAAGCCAGCAATTGAGGACCCTCCCACATCATCTTTAATTAGCAGATATTTCGACTGGCATCACGCCTAGTCATCATTAGTGCAAACAAATGATTTGGCGGAGGGCTTGTGTCAAACAATAGTTGAGGATTATTTTAAAATTTCAGAGAAGCAGGGGCCAGACGCAAGTGCGAGCGAAGTTTAAGCTAAATATCTGCTAATTAAAGATGATGTGAGAGGGTCCATCAATTGAATTTGTAGTTACTTGCCTTTTCCATTCTCAGATGATTTCCTTCTTATGGCTTGATGGGAAACCTGTGAAAAAAAAATATTATTTATTTTTCTCTCTTGCCTATTGAGATTTGTTACATCGAATTTAGCTTTTTTTTTTTGAAGATACAAAAAAGTTGTACATGTAATCTTAATAGTACAGTATAGTAATTTAGAAAAACATAAATACTATAATTCAAAAACAGGCCTTAGGACAGAAGAGGAAAAAAAATTACAGCAGCAGCTCAAGAGAAGCGACATTAATATAAATAAAACTCCTTTCCTCTCCTATTACAAAAAAATTAAAATTAAATTATTTTTCTTTACAATATATTAATTTATAATATTAATTGAAAAATAAAAGTTTTGTTTTATTCAATTGAACATTTTAAAAATCTTTTATTTAAGATGTAGAAAAAATATTTTTAATAAGAGATGAATAGAATTTTCTTAAAATACGCAATATTAAGGGACGGTATATATTTGCAAAAGGATGTAGCGTGCCAAGTTGTATAAATTAAGAAAGGTATATGCTTGTTTCTTGGCATTGAGAAAAATAACTTTTAGGGCCGGTTGCTTGGCCGGAGCATTAAATTTACTAAAAAAAAAGTAAAAATTCTTTTAACATTTTTCATGGTATCTCTAATATGGTTAGGAGGCATGTCAAATTGACTTTCAAATAACACTAGTAGGCAAAATGAAATTTTTTTTCGAGCCCGACATAATTTAACATAATAACTTATGTAAAATGACCTCCTGAATGCAAATATGGCCTCCGTGTTCTCCCACGACGTACCGGTTTAGGAGAACAGCTCCCTACTTATTTCCATCCCTTTTCGTTAATTTTAGGGTCATGTATTAAATTTGGTAGGTATAAAAAGGAATTTTTTTAGCCTTAACCTTGACCCTCTCTGGCCAGGTAAACGGTCTAAAATTTTGCAGATAATTTTTAAAGGAACAAAATGAAGGAGGACGTGTTTTCAGATTTCTGAATTTTTATTTTTAGCCATCTATAAACTTGGACCACCCTGATATATAAGGTGAACAACATAATGATGGGGCCAGGTTCTGAAAATGGGAAAATTAGTTAAAAAATGATCACAAATGGCCAAAATTAAGTAAAAACAGCAAAAACGATTTCGACGGAATGATTGGTATGGGTCCCTAACCTAACTCGTTTAATTACTCAACTCTCTTATCGTTCAAGTTCTAATTTGTTCTTAATTTTAATGACAAAATCTCGATAGGGCGACATTTATATTTTTATTTATTATTTAATTTAATTCATTTTTAAATTCCCATTTATTTTAATAATTAGTACTACCACCATTAGCTCGAATAAGTTCATACAGTTTGGGATCCATTGGTATTACCACCTCTAGCCTCTCGGGAGGGGGGTTCTAATTGTGATTTGTTTTAGATTAGATTAATAATTAAAAACTTACAAAATAAGATGTTTTCAGAAAAAGATGTGACCAAGTGATGTTCTCTCCTTTTTTAGGTATTCTTGCTTTATCGGCCTGTTTTTGTTTTTTTCGACAATGCGATGCCTTCAGCAAATAATTCACACTAATCATCAGGAACAGGTCACTCTTCATCTTCATTCAATGTCATTCAGCCACCGCTACTACTTTCTGCTGAGTCTGAAAAAGTAAAAAATAAAAATAAATACATTAAAAAAAATTATTCTCAATTTTATTAATACCTGATTAAACTTTTGTATTTTTGAACGGGCTATTCAAGGTGTTTGTCCCTATTTTAAATTTTAAATCATTCACACAATTTAGTTTTGTGGATGAGAATATTTATTTTTATGTTTTTTTGTAAAGAATGTCTTTTGATAATTTAAATGAAAAATAAATGAATCTTTTGCACTTACATTGATTTTAGTTTAATTCCTGAGATGCCCTCAATGATTTCTGTTTGCAGCATCTCTGCATCTTGATATATACAGTAGGTACAGTATGAATATTGAATGTCTTCTGGATGTGAAGCCGTTGAGCAATATCTAAAAATAAAAATAATGATTATATAATTGAAGAATTGTAGATTAGTAAATTATATTATTTTAACTAGGTAGAGCTTTGTTTGAAAAAGATGGAATTTTTCCAATCAACGCTTAAATAGCCTGTTCATTAGCTAGTCAATATATCATTTAAAATAGCAAATTTGCGAGATGTGTTTGTACATTTTTATTAGATTATTTTGATAAAGAATTCTTAATTATTAATACGCAGTAAAAGCTAATAACTTGACCAATTATTTTTAAAATGTGAGATAACTCAAACAAAGCTTTCTTCTTGATATGTTTGAAGGGGTAGGATTATTCAAAGCTTTCTTATTAAACTCTAAAAGATTTTAATAAAAGTGAATGAAAATAAGGGAGCAAAAGAAAAGTAGACTGGGGCAGAAATTTCGTCGCAGAACTTCTTCAAAGAAATGTCTGATCGTATCTCGATGTGTTCTGTTCTTGAGTGCATCAATTAAATATCCTTTAGGTGCTTAATTACAACTCAAATATTGAGCTGCTTCATCTTAATTGAAAAAGTATAAAATGAGATTACAAAATAAAGAAATACTATTATACAATTTATATATATAGTAGAAATTAGGAAGTTGTAAGAGAATATGTCTGAAACTTCCACAATTAATTTAGTTATATATATAGTGAATGAGTTATTATTGTTAGAATAGCGAGGATGCATCCAACGCCGAAACATCTCACATGGGAATTGGTTAAATCCGCCTTGGTTGCATCCTCGCTATCCTAACAATTATATATACAGACTATTTTAAGGTCACTGTGTCTAAAGTTAATATTTCGGTGCATTGTATAAATGCACATAATTCTTTGTGTTTTAATCAATCCATAGATGACTCTACTCTATTTCTTATTTTTATATATGTAAGTAAATTGGAATCCATTCAAAAATAATAGAAAAAATGCAAGTGAATGTCTTTAAAAGCAGGCTAAACAAATGTAGACTGTCTATATAGACCTATAGAGAGATATATAACACAAAAATCTGGTGTGACAAGGACAGAATACAACTTTTTTATTCTTTCGCGTTTTTTCAAAACCTGAACAGTTTTTGAGATAACCAACGATGAAAAAGACTCCTTAGGCTAATTTTGAAAATCTGGTGTGACTGGTCACATCACATAATGTTCTATGCGCGATCATTTGAATTAAAGAGCGCCTTTCCATAAAAACAATCAATGAAAAAAGGCGCCGCCAGATAAATCAAACAATAAATTAGAGCCCGCCCCATGAAGAAATATACAAATTTTCGACCCGGCGTGCACGTGTTAACACACTGTGCTCTGAACCTGGTTGTCTCAAGCACAAGTTTTGAAGCATATCCATCTGCCTTTTCTCTTGTGATTATTTCATTGTTTTATATATATATATATGAATAATTTAAAAAAATATTGAGTGTTAGTGATTGTTTTAGTTTCTCTCTTATGCTTAGATCTGCTTACTACTCGAGATGTTTGCTGACTCGATAGTAACTGTTGAAAAGGAGTCCCTTAACTTCGATTAAATCTCAACATCCAACGCGTTTTAACAAGAGAAACTTCGTTTTCATGAATACAGAATATATATATATATATATATATATATATATAAATAGCTAAAAATAAATATACCTCCCAAAATGTTAATAATAAAAATATTATTTAATTATATTGGATATTTAGGTAATACTTATTAAATGAAAGAAGAATAGAGAAAATTTTAGTCAACATTCAGATAAAGAAAATAAATAAAAAGTATTTCCTTTAGATTTTGTTCATTTAACAGATGGATATGGATATTAGGTGTTAAGAAATATCCTGATCAATTATTAAAATCCATGAATTTCTTAATAAGTTTCATGATCACGATATGATTTTAGAAGGATGAGTAAAAAGGCCAATATGATTTTACACATTTAAGACATTCAATTTCTTGCTCCAGCTTGCAATTTTTCTCCTTTCTTCTCACATTAAATGAAATATAAAATTTAAATAAACTCACCAGTTAACTGCAAGGCAAGGAACGTTACAAGGATGCATGTTGACACGTTAAAATTAAGATGAAATTCTAAAAAAAAAAAATTAATTAATTAATTAATATTTAATGGAAAAAATATATATTTGTTAACATTTAGACATTACCCGAGTTTAAAAATTCTTTTTTTGTATTCATCCTCACAGGTTTAAGTGAAGATTATCAACTATTTACAAAATAAGCTTCATTTCCAAGCATCTAAAAATAAAGTGAGCTTGAATTTTTTTATATCTATAAAATAATGAGAGGACCATTTCTTTAGGTGATTATTTCATTGCTTTTTAGAAAACTAGTGAAAAACTAATGGAAACTTTTTATAGGGAAAACGAATAGAGTGATTACTTACATTTGAAAATATAATCTTGATGCATTAAATAAGTATACCAGTAATCTTGCCTGTTAATTTCTTGATATTGAAAACTTCCAAAATTCACTCCTTTTATTGGCGTTGGAGAATTCAAGAATCTAAAACAAAAAAATCCATGCATTCATTTAATAATAGGTGAGTAACTTTTTAAATATATATATATATATATATTTAATAACATGAAAAATAAATTATGTAGAAACAGTCACAGGAGGGAAATAAAAATGCCAATATTATCATCTTTGCAAAAAGAATTAGATTTAAATATTAAATATCAGCTTTTTTTCTATTTATTTATTTATTTAATTGATGAAGATAGGGGCAGCCTGGTGGATATTATTGAAATACTACCTGAATACTAGCTCTGAATTTATTTATTCACCCTTTTCAATATTTATTTAATGTATGTATGATATGTTTTGTTTCAAAAGAGCAGTCAATGAAGAATAGTTGAGATGTCCTTTGCAAATGTAAAATTCAAGTAATAATTAAATGAAATATAGAGTAGAATATGACCTAAATGTATATATATACATTACCTGAGTTTAAAAATTTTCTTTTTGTATTCATCTTCTTTAGTTTAGGGGAAGATCATTAACTATTTGCAAGATAAGTTTTCTTTCAAATCATCTAAAAATAAAGGGAATATGTGTTTTTATAAAGTATTGAGAGGGACGATAATTACATGAGAAAACGAATGGGGTGATTACTTACATTTGAAAATATAATCTTGCTGCATTAATATTTACTTTCTCTTATTATAAATATAATCTTGTTGTTAGTTAATTTCTTGTTATTGAAAACTCCACAATTCACTCCTTTTATTGACGTTGGAGAATTCAAGAATCTAAAACAAAAAATCCATGCATTCATTTAATAATAGGTAAGTAATTTGTTAAATATATATATATATAATTAATAACATGGAAAATAAATTCTGTAGAAACAGCCACAGGAGGGAAATAAAAGTTAAAAAATTATCATCTTTGCAAAAAGAATTCAATTTAAGTATTAAATATCAGCTTCTTATCCTTTCGATTGCTTTGAAATTTAAAAAATAATTGAAAAGTGAAGGAAATTAAAATAAAATAATTGCAATTGTGCAAAATAACAAAAGCATGGGATGGTAAAAGATATTAATTAAAATTAAAAAATCATAGTCATGCAATCTAAAACGAGGGTGAATCTTAAATTTAAAGTTCAAATTTGAAATAGATAATTAAAAAAAATAAATTTTTATAATCAATCCAACTGAAGGGAATGCAACTATTTTACAAAAGATGATGAAAATAACAAATTTATTATTTAATATATTACTTAAACCATTTATAACGTATTAATAAAATCAGAAATAGTTTTAAAAAGGTGAAAATGTGAAATAAAAGTGAAAATAAAATAGAATCATAACCTATGAGCAAATGACATTCAACGATAATCTCTATATATTTCTGGTGGGAACTTATTATGAATATTAATTTTCAAATCAAACTAACAGAAAATTTCTAACTAAAACAAAAAAAGAAAGAAAGAAATTCAAAATAAATAATAAATACCTTTTAATATTGAGACAAATAAAAGTTGATCTTAACAAGTGATGAGATGTGCAGAGATGACATGTGAGAAAAAAAGAAGGCAGATCAGTAGCGACTCTGGTGGCGACTTGTCATATCAAAGTTGGTTCAATTTGTTTAAATACTTCTAAAAAATCAAAGTACTTTCTAAAAATTGTAAATAAAATATAAATATTAATCTTTTTAATTAAAAGAAAGAAATAATTTTTATTTATTAATCACACCGACTGCCTAAAGATTGATTCAAAAACTTGTTGATTTAAAGGTTGATTCAAATACTTGTTGCATTTCATATCATAAACAATTTTATCCTCAAAAACAAAATCCTAGTTAAAAATGAAATTTAATTTTTGAATCACCTAAACCCTTAAACCAACTAAAATATCTTATTTGATTTTAGATTTTTAATATATTTTTTTATTTAAAAGAACGAAATAATTATGTACCTTTCAGCTTGAATGCTTGGCTTGTCTTATTAACTCTTTATCTTTGAAATGTTATTTTTTGTATCCAACTTTGGAACAATTTAAGAGTAAATTAAAATTTAATTATTTTATTTCTTTCTATATGAACGACACTCGAAAAATTTAATAATATATAAGTGCTTTGTTTTCTCATTTAGAAAATTTTTACCATTTTAGTAGATTATAGAAAATATATTTAGATATCAAAAATGAAACTGTTAACACACAACATGCTGACATCGAAATGTATGAAAGGAGTCAACGTTGGATATCCTCTAAGTATTGTGGTAATGTTTGATTTTAAAAAAATCCTCTTATTTTAAGTAGATTCCTCTCGACTAAACGTTTATTTTTATCTTTATAGGCAAAGGATATTAAAGTTTCAGAAACGGAATTCAATTCTGAATTCGTTGTGAGGATAATTCCAAAATTGGATTGGAATACTCTCTGGTCAGCTGCTGAGAGTGTAAGTTTTTTAAATTTTATAAAAAAAAAACTAGAAGCTCTAAAGAACAGGGAATGGAGAAAGCACTCTTCGGCTAATCTTTACAATAGGACTCCGGGACTCCGGGCCACCCAGAGGGCGCTGGCCTGCTTCATTCGTGATTCTTTCGTTCTCCTATTTGGGATTCGTTCATACTATTTAATAAGTCGCCATTTTTTCATACGATCTCCTTGCCGCCATTTCGGCCTTTCGGTTGCAGTTCGGTTTCCTTAGATTAAAAAAAATTTAAAACATCTAGGGAATTCTCGGCTTCGGTTCGGCTTACTTCGGTCAGAAACCGTTCAGTTAGAAGCGATTCGGTAGCTTTTAAAAAAAATTTGCGAGCCCTTCGGGCTCGCAAATTTATTTTTAAAGGCTGCCGAATAGCTTCTAACTGAATGGTTTTTGACCGAAGGAAGACGAACCGAAGACGACACTAGTGTAAAAACAACTTGCAGGGGTCCCGATCTAATTGTTTCGGCCTTTCGGTTAGAGTTCGGTTTCCTTAGATTAAAAAAAATTTAAAACATCTAGGGAATCAAAACAAATAGCGCGCGCAAATGAAAAGAACGAAAGAATCATGAACGTACAGCTAATGTCATGCGAGTGAACTAGTGAAGTGAAAGCCAGCGCCCTCTGGGTGGCCCGGAGTCCTATTGTAAAGATTAACCCACTCTTCCTATGTGTCTCATCTGTTAATATTAAGCATGAAATAAAATCCTGTTTAAAAAACTAATTGGTTTTGAGCCGATAGCTCACATATAAAATAACATCAACGAGATCATCCCACCAGAGCCATTCCAGATAAATAAATTGATCAAAATAAGAAGTATAAACTAAAATCTGCTGTACAGTGAGCACCACAATTAAGTCCCCCCCCCCCAACTGGAAGGTATAGCCTTAAGTATATTAGGCCAAATGGCTTATATAAGAATGCTTGGACCCCAATATGTATAATAATAAATAACGGATATCGTCAAAGTCTTAAATGGCCTAAGTTGCCGAAAAGACTGTGTGAATGTGTGTGTGATTGTGAGTGTGAATGTTTTTTAAATGAAAAAAAAAAAAAGTATATTAGCCTATATGGTATAGAGTGAAAAAATTTTAAATTTATACCATATACTTAAGGCTCTAGCCACCACCACCACCTGGGGGTGGTGACTTAATATTGTCCCTCAACAGTGAGCTGAAAAGTCCCACACATACGTTTTCTACTTGTGATTATTTCATTGTCTTAAAAAAATATATATTTTTTAATGAAAACTTTCATGGTTCAAACCTAGAAAATTTAATATAATGGCCCTGAAGAAGGAGCCGTTTGAGCTCCGAAACGTTGGCCTATAGCGGAGGGATATAATCCGAATAAATTTGCCTCAATACTAGCTCTGGATTTATTTATTCACCCTTTTCAATAATATCCACCAGGCTGCTCCTATCTTCATCATATATTTTCATTTTTTTTTTTTATAAAAACAATGAAATAATCACAAGAAGAAAACGCATGGGTGGGACTTAACTTTGGCTCTCCCTGTACATATACTCCACTTTTTTAAATATTCGACTCTCAACTCGTATCGAAATAAAATTAGACAGATGTTCCCTTTTCTTTATCGTTTCAAAATAGTAAACACCCAAATTTTTTATATTTTATGTATATATCTTAATTTTTAAGATGAAAAAGACAGACCAGCTCCAATTTTTTTTTTTATATACTCTACTGATTTAACTATTACCTCTTCACATTCACCAAGGTAACTGTCATCTATCTATACGAGTTAAAATCCAATTTGTAATTTTGAAGATATCCTGATTCATACAGTGCAGACAGGCCATTTCTTTCAAAAATTAAATTCAAACTTTCCTCTAGTTGAAAAATTATCTATAACTGAAAACTTATTAGCTAGTGTTTTAATTTACATTTCAGTTTAAAATAAAATTGGATAATGAAAGTATGAGATAAGAAAACATCAAAAATTATCATCCAACACATCGGTTTGTAACGAATGTGATATATAAAGGGATCATAATTTTGCTGTTACCTTCATCCGCTCCCAGTAACAAATATTTTTAAATTAGATTGAAATATCCTTCAAATCAACCTTTGAGATTGTAGCAATTTTCTATTTGACAAATATAATTATTGATTTCACTCCAAATAGAGATTTTGCTATTATCGGGCATCCGGGGCCAATATACCATATATATATAT
>JAKCPI010024342.1:0-16603 GCA_023213315.1 Euborellia annulipes | reverse complement strand
TAATATGATAATTTAAAAAAAAATGGATTAACTTTATACACAACCTACACCTTTCTAAACACGTTCTTTTGAAACACAAAATCCACTTGATAATGATTTAGATACTACCATCAACTTTTTTCACTTACCATAAATTGCCAAAATGAAAAAAAAGCACACACACACAATGGTCAATTTCAAAGTCGCCTTGCATAAAATGCCCTCAGGGCGAGGTCTCGATCAAATAAATCCCATCTGGGGGAGTTAATTCTCTCTTCGTGTGAAACTATAATTAATAGTAATTGTCCCTTCCCTTCAAGGCAAGTCCACCTTAAAAGGCGGCCTTTTAATTAAATGATACGATATATTTATATATTAAAATATATAGTAGTGGGTGTGTGTGGATCTTGATAAGAGATTAAGTCGATTTTATTTCAAATGTTATATTTTTAAAATTTTAAAATTATATGGTTAATCAATTGAGGGCAGAACAAATCGTTTGCGCAATTTCTAAGGTAATTATTACATAGGAGACAATTAACATAAATATTTGCGAACTAAATAAAGATTATAATATCGTGTCATATTGGGCACAAACAATACACAACTGGTCTAATATTAAGGGGTTCAGAAGCGACGTCTAAACGTTCTTAAAAAAAAAAATTAGACTTTTATAAGGAATTTAATTTTTTTTTTAATTTAAAAATGAATTTATTGTTATTATTATTCACATATTAATTAAGAAATTTTTAAAATAAGCTTAGATGATTTATTTAAAAATCAACTGTCAAATTATGAACTACAGCATTCTTGCAATAGATGACAGGCTAGTCTAATAGCTGATCACCTAATAGGGTATGTCTGGCCTATATTTATATATTTTTATGCTTTTATAAAAGATACATAATATATAATAACATTTATAAAGTATTTATTGTTAAAAGATCAATGAAAATCAACCAAATGCATTAAATATTATTAGCTACCATTCTGACATCTCTAGTCAAATTTTTGAATTACTTGATTTTTGGGCATACTTTTTATGACACACTACGCCATCTTATCGGGAAAAACGTGCGTAACCACTTCGCTCCCGAGCCCCCTTAAGCCTCCATTAATTTTTTCTGTGATAAAATATTTCCATTAAATGACATTTTTCATCTTAAAATAAACATCAATTTAATATCCCACCCTATTCAAAATTTGAAAATATGCACCCATCATATACTGGTATAAGAGGAGTGTCAAGAAATGTAAAATACGTTCAAATTATACAAGATTACCATCTTATAATTTTATGACTTCGCTATAACAAACAATATTTGTGATTTTCAAAGTATCATATTTTAATATTAATAGATATTATTATTATTATAACTAAATTTTATATATCGCATATACAAAAATTGGTTTTATGATATGAATTATTAATTTTTCTATCTGATTAAAAATCAATTTCTTATATAAATGGAAATAATATTTCTTTTTGACATTGACATACTGTATTATAATTTGAATGGGTGGTTGAGAAAAAGAATAAATTTATATTAAAGTGCTCGGCTCGGGGTGCTAATTTTGGGAGTTTCCAGCGGCCACAATTTTGAAGCTATCGACCTCAAATTTTTTTTTAATTAAAGCTATTTAAAATGTCTACGACCTATAGAAGCCCTTTTTTTGATTTTCGAAAAATTAAATTTTTTTTTTTAGATTAATCGCATTAAATAAAAGATATTTTTAAAAAATTCGCTCTATAACTTATAGATAATTAAATTAGTAATCATTGTGTTAAAAAATAATTAATTTTCTACCCTTAATTATTTAGCTGGAATCTTTCAAATGAAATGGAATAAATCCCTTGTATCCCTATGGGAAAAACTAACGCCATCTCTTGCCACCTAGAGTAACTCCGTAGTCAATCGTGTCCTAACGGTTTTTCGAGACTCGCTCCTTAAAATAAAAAAAGATTTAAAAAAATATAGGACCTTCGATATTGAAGAGACTAAATATAATCGTTGTGAAACATCCAAATTTTTTTCATTTCCATGGTCATAAGGTGGAATTAATAATAACGCAATATTTCTCACCCAATTCTATTATTATTTCTTAATTTTTAATTGCAACGATTAAATAAGGTAAAGAAAGTGTTTATGCTTTGTGTACAAATTAATCCTACATCAAAATGTATGAATCACCAGTTGATGACTTTTCTCATTTTTTGGAATGTATCAAATGTTTCATTATCTTTGTTAGTTAAAAGAAAAAAAAATAAAATAAATGAAATAAACTTAGCTGCAATCGCTATTTTCTTTATTCGTTAGTACAAAAAAAAAATATTATTGCTCTGTAAAAAATATTTTTTTTTTTCACAATTGTATAATAAATAATTTTATTTTGTCACAGACCCTCCAAAAAATCATATTTTTATACTGAAGATGACCAGACTTGAAGCCTATTGAAATATTCTGAAACAAAAAAATAAAATAAAATTTATTAAATTTGAATTATTTACAAGTTTCTTGAGACACCTACATTTAAAGACAATGAATGGGTTTATTAAAGTTTTTGTTTATTATGGGATTTTTAATTATAAACCACATTTTGTTAGTAATTATTTATTAAAAATATAATTACTATACAATGTTAATACTTGAAAACTACTGCAGAATAAGCAGCCGAAACGTTGAACAGTATTTATATGTTTAATAAATAATTAATACAAAATGTGGTCTATAATTAAAAAATTCCCATCATGGTCCACAAAGCGTTACGAAACGCTGCATACCACCCACTCAGGAAGATTAGTTTAGGTTAAAGTGGCTGTTTCCAGTGACCACAGGCTTTTAAAGCACAACTCACCAACCAATTCAATTATTAATCGTCGACGTTTCGGTTGCAAATCACAAACTTCCTCAGGACGATTAATTGTTAGAATACAACCGAGAATTGCGACCGAAACGTCGACGATTAACAATTAAATAAAAGTTTTTTTATTCAATTTCTTGCCTGCAAAGTCTCCTATATCTAATTCAAAATCTACAGCCACTTCTCATCACTACATATACCATACGTGTATTTTGTAGGACAAATATTTTTTTTAAGATTTAATGAAAAAACAATAAATTTTTGAGAATCGTCAAATTGAAATAACATATCCCTGCTACTCCTGTTAGCTACCACAAACAAGAAATGTTGTAAGAGAAAAAATTGGTCGTCTCATCAAAATAAAGCGACTCCTGGAAAATTAGCTTGATAGTAATAACTTGTAAAAATGGGCCTGGGCTCTCTGTCTAGTAGTACGAAGCTGAAAATAAAATTTTAAAATTAATATAACAATACCAGGATTGTTGCTTTGGTATTAATGGCGTGAAAAAACACATATGGACAGAGATAGTTAATACTTGGGAGAATTATTTAGGGCTATGTATACGAGAAAGCAATTAGAATTTTTTTCTCTCTCCACCCACGTCTTTTGCCTCTGAAAGGAAGAGAGAGAGAGAGAGTAAAATATGGCAGATGCTTTGCTTTGCTAGTCTGGCTGTTTGTCGGCAGAATTCCTTTTCTGAATGGATCTCCCTCTCTCTCTCTCTCTCTCTTTGTTGAATTTGCCACCTGACCTGTGGTGGTTGTGACCTTCAAAGAGAGAAGAGAAGAGAACACCTCTTCTCGTTTCTATAAAATTTGTTAAACTTTTATATAATGAATAAATTCTGAAACCCAAGTTTATTTGACTAATCACTTAAAATTCTCTAAATTGAGTGTTTCTCATATGTTCAATCTTGATTTGTGATGCCTCTGTAGAGATTTTTTAAATACATTATTTTCTGAATTATCTCTTCTTGTATTGAACTTTCATCTTTGTATGATTGCAATAATTAGTTTTTTATTTTTTTATTTTATTAGTCCCTTCACCTACCTTTTTGTTGGTGAGAATCGAAAAGGAAATCACATCTAAGATTTTGAAAATTCTTGTTATAAGTAATTTTATTTTCTCTTACCTATATGTATATGTTAATATACATATACAGTATATATATAAGAGAAAGTACGGTATTGGATTCATGTCAAAAATTCGATGTCGAGATTTTGATGGATCTTCACGTTTTGAGGTCCCCTGAATCCAAAAAAGTGGTTTTCGCGACATGGTCTGTCTGTCTGTGTGTGTTCAATTTTAAGCATGAAGGAATTGAGCTAGGAGGTTCAAATTTTATATTTAGCCTAAGTTAGGCATCTCCCTATGGCTTGAAAATGAGCTTTTAATCAAAATCGGCCAAAAAGTACTAGTAGGCACTTTACTGATGTAGTTTTTCAGTTTTTTTCGATTTTCTCAAAATTTGCTCCAACGATTTTTTTTTTTAATTCAAATATCAATTATTTTTTAGATGCTCTTTAAAATGTATATTCTCATTTTGGCATTGAAATCTTCTGAAGACCACTTTACTCTTGTATTTCATAGGAAAGATAATGGTTGCCATGGTAACAAAATATAAATATTTTCCCATACTTATAAATTTTACATCGGCATTCAAATGTTCCGTACTGTCGGGAACTAAATATATGTCGACATCAAAAATCTGGAGTGACAAGCACAGAACACAACTTTCGATTACCGAAGGTAAGAGAAAGTTGTGTGTTGTGCGCCAGTCACACCAGATTTTTAACTTTGCCCATCAACCGTAGGTTGGGTAAATAAAGTAATCGTAAAAAAAATATCGAAATTCAACTGAAGCTGCCAAAATGGGTTTTGAAGTCCCCAGAATCCATTTAAGTAATACTTTTTTGGAATGATATCTGTGCGTGTGTGGGTGTGTGTGTCTGTGTGTATGTCTGTGGTAATTTTTTTTCGTCAACGAACTCAAAAACTATTTGTTCAATTGTTTTGATATTTTGCACACATAAACTAGGGGTAGAGGCCAAGAAGTGTAAAGTTTTTGGTAAACATCGGACCATTAGGGGCTGCTCTAGGGGGGGGGGCAATCTTTTTTAATTAGTAAAAAAATGATGTGAATGTCGATAAGGTTTAGGGAAATTCTTTACTTTGTTTTCATTATCTAATAATGAAAGTCAATTTGTTTTTTATTTTAGTGAAAAATTTACAATCGTACAATTGAAATTTTGAACATGCTCAAATAAAAATAAAAATTTTTGTTTCTTGCCCTTTTGATAGAAACTCCTGAGATAAATAAAATCGTTTTTTTTTTTTATCAAATTTATTTCTTCTCACATGTCATGCAAACAAACAAACAAGAAGAAGAATTAATCAGCACAAAGATTGGTATGGATGAAAGAAAGAGAGAGAAGCGAACTTGTCCTGATTAGATAACAAAAAAAAAAAAAGTAAGAAAGAGAAGACATAAAATCAATTAGTATGGCCGCCCTTGAACCAACTGATTCTATATCTATCTCATCTCCCCATCATCGTCGTCGTCGAAGGAACGTTAACGTAACGGTTTTAAAACTTTAGAACACGACGACGAAATAAAGCGAAGAAATATTTTGGCACGTTTCTGCGGGGGCGAAGAATGAAAGACTCATCTTTCTTTAACCCCCCTTTTAAGTGTTGGAGATTTTTTTAATATATTTTATCTAAAACTAATCCTTCGATTCCTCTTTCATGCACTCTTTTGCATTAGAGGCCATGTACTACTACCATCCAAATTTATTTAATTGGTACCCATTAAAATTTAATTAAATTTTCGCCGGTCTTAATGAAATTCAAAATATTGCTACACAATGACATATTAAATTATTATTAATTAATGCCTTCGCCTCCCTGGACCCCCATCCAGCTGGCTCGGGCCCGCCTCCGGTGGACCCTCTCCTTGTCTTAATGATGTGCCGTAATTTTTCAGACATTTAATAATTAAAAGAATACATATCTGGTTTCTTAAAAAATACTACGCTCTTAGCTTCTTAAATCAAAATCTATATTATACTATGTATAATGGCGGAATGTCCGTCCGTCTGTCTGTTTTGATCAAATCCGAGCCCCATTTCCGAACCCTCTAAGGAAAAAAAAATAATTTTTTTTTTTGTTTTAAACATTCACACTTTTTTCTTATTCACCTCACACTCACACACACATTCACTCGGTCTTTTCGGCAACTTAGGCCATTTAAGACTTTAGACGATAACCGTTAATTATTAAAATATCTATTGAGGGTTCAGGCATTTCTATTTAAGCCATCTGGTATCCAAATGGCTTAAATAAAATCATCGGCTGCCTGGGTCCGAACCCGCGACGTTTGGTATAGGAGGTAGGCACTCTACCCTACGCCAAACTCGGGGGCAAAATAAAATTTAATTATAGGTAAAACAATTTTTATTTTCCATTTAAGACATTTGTTTTAATTGGCTTTAATTTTTCATTTGACTTAATTTTTTATAAGGTAAAACAAAACCAAGGGCGGATATAAGGGGAGAGGAGTAAAGGGGGTAATTACCTCCCCCCCCCCGAGATTTGAGAAAAATATTTTTTTTTTTAGGAAAAAAATTGTATTTTTAATATAAAATTTTAAAAACTAATACTTAAAAATTTGATTTGTATATATATTCTGGTAAACAACTACAGAATGCACCTTTAAATTACCGTTAATAAGAAAAAATTGGCTGTGCGGCCAGTCACACCAGATTATCCCCTTCCCTCCCGAGAAACTCCTCTGGATCCGCCACTGAACAAAACTCAATGCTTTCTAATAGGAAAATTCTAGATTTTCTGGAATTTTTTGAACTTCCCCTTTTGATAAATTCTGGACCCAAGTATTTTTTCTGGACTCTCCAAAATGTCCCCTATAAGACTGCAAAATTTCGTTTCAAAATTCTAACGAGAAGTTGGTCAAACAGAGCGTATTTATAGGATTTTTTGATATTTAGACAATCAATAGTAACTTACACATTAGTGATAGAAATCCAATTTAGTTTATATGAATAAATCGAAAGAAAGAAAAGAGTTTAGAAAGAAAAGAATATATTACATACATATTTGGAAATATTATATTTTATGTATGAATGAATGAATCAAGGTGAAGGTGAAGAAGGAAAAAAACATCCAAGGATAACGAGAAACGATCCTAAACTCCAAGGTTAATATTATTGATATTATTGATATTTCACTCGCTGAACACCCTTTGATAGCTAGTCTTCTTTTACTAGCTATTTTTTAAGTAGCATACTACTCTTTGCCTAACAAATTAATATTTACAATGACTTGGACCTAAACTCATCCGTAGTTGGTTGTATGTCATTCAGAGAAGTTGCAGGAATTTAATAAAATTTCATTTCAATATCATATGTAATACTGATATATTGAAAAGATAATTTGAATAAAGAAAAATTTTTCTGATTCAACTTCCATTCGAGTAGGGCTAATAAATAAATTACTTTTTCTTCTAATTATTTTAATTAAATTTTTTATTACACTGATGTTTAAATTAAACGCTTTTTAACTAACTGTGTTTGTTGTATATAGATCTATGATTATGTTTATTATATTTTTTTAATATACAGTACGTTCACACTAATGTATTGAAGAATGTGTGAATTAGTTCACACTAATTTCTATCTTTCTTGATTTCCAGGTCGGGATCTGGATATCTTGGCTTCCTCGTAAAACTGAGAGACGTCCCAAGATTCCTTGACTTTGTAAGTCGATATATCTACCTATAAATAATAATTTAAATATTTATAATTAAATAAAAAATCTGGTGTGACTGTCGCACAGCACACAACTTTCTCTTACCTTCGGTAATTGAAAGTTGTGTTCTGTGCTTGTCATACCAGATAAGATCGTTTTTTGTGTCGACATATATTTAGTTTCCGCCGATATATTAGAAATCAAGATGTAAAATTTATAAGTAGGGGGAAAATATTTATATTTTGTTACCATGACAACCATTTCTCCTATCCTTCCTATCAGGGGGGGGGGGGTCAAACTCTGTTTACATTTTTTTCATTCCAAGAGAGTGACGTCATGGAGCTCCTCCTTTTGTAAAATATCGTTCGAAACAAACAATTTATAAAAATTTATACACGGTATATTATTAATAAAGCAGTGTAAATACCAGGGTCTAAATTAGTTTAGCCCGAAACTATACAATTTGCAAATTAAACAAAATGAACGTGAACTAGGTTATGTGCAGTCAACATCGCTGCCAAATAGAAAAATACAAGCAAGGAGGAGCTTCATGACGTGGACCAATCAAAAACTGTGACCTGAAAATTGTTTGTTTATTAGTTTCTGGCCAACCTGTGTATTTTAAAGACCTTGCTTCCTATTAAGTACAAGAGTAAAGTGGTCTTCAGAAAATTTCAATAGCAAAATGAGAACATACATTTGAAAGAGCATCTAAAAAATAGTTGATTTTTGAATTTTAATCAAAATCGTTGTAGCGAATTTTGAGAAAATCGAAAAACTAAAAAAGTACATCAGTAAAGTACTAGTACCCTTTGGCCGATTTTGATTAAAAGCTTATTTTCACTCCTCAGGGGGATGCCTAACTTTAATATAAAATTTCAACCTCGTAGCTCAATTCCTTCATGCTTAAAATTGAACACCCACTCACCCACACACCCACAAACAGACCATGTAGTGAAAACCACTTTTTTGGATTCAGGGGACCTCTCGACATCGAATTTTTGACATGAATTATTGTCAAATTAAGGTGCGGGTCTCGAAAAGTCGTTAGAAGACGATTCGGTACCGAGTTACTCGAGGCGGCAAGAGATGGCGTTAGTTTTTCCCATATGGATACAAGGGATTTATTTCATTTCATTTGAAAGATTCCAGCTAATTAATTAACGGTAAAAATTAATTATTTTTTAACACTATGATTATTACTAATTTAATTATCTATAAGATATAAAGCGGATTTTTTAAAAATATCTTTTATTTTTTTTTTTAAATAAAAAAAACATTCACACTTTTTCTCATTCACACTCACATTCACATACACTTCATGCAGTCTTTTCGGCAACTTAGGCGATATAAGACTTTGACGATAACCGTTGTAGAGAATATATCAATTGTGGGTTCAGGCATTTCTATTTAAGCCATCTGGTATCCAAATGGGTTAAATGAAATCATCGGACTGCCTGGGTCCGAACCCGCGACGTTTGGTATAGGAGGTAGGCACGCTACCTACTACGCCACACCCGGGGGCATATCTTTTATTTATTGTGATTAATAAAAACAAAATTTATTTTTTCGAAAATCAAAAAAAGGGCTTCTATAAGTTGTAGATATTTTAAATAGCTTTAATTTAAAAAAAAAAAATTGAGGTCGATAGCTTTAAAATAGTGGCCGCTGGAATCTCCCAAAATTAGCACCCCGAGACGCGCACCTTAATATTAAAAATTACGATTACTCTACTAAGGGTAAAACACTTAAGAAGAATAAAACAAACAGGTGAATAATCGTAAGGAAAAAAAATAAAAATTAGAAGGCCCAGTGGTAGAAATATCAATCATTGATTCGGTGTATGATTTGAACCAGACAGGATTGTCTTGGAGACGATAGAGCACACACACATACAGCTCAAATACACAGAGAAAGAGATGGTAGAGTTCAGGTCGCCGCCCCCGCATTCGCTCTCGCCCCCGCGCTCTTGCGCTCGGTCTTCTCGTGTTCCATTCGGGTCGATTCGGGTCCAGACGTCACGTCAGCATCGTTAAGGGTCAAGCGCCATATGGCATATGTTCTCTTCTTCTTCTTCTTCTTCTCTCTCTCACTTACACTTCGCGTGTGCTCACACACACACTATACATGCAATGTTGTTCACTTTGAATGCAGATTATGTTGTATTGATGAGACCTGTCGTAAGAGAACGTCGCGTGTGCGTCGGATTTATCTTTTTTAAAAGGAAACAAAAAAAAGAAAAAAGAAGGGCGTATACACTTGTTCATTCGTGTCTTATTTCGGAGAGTTTACTTTATGAGTCACTAATTAATATTACAAAAAAAAAAAAAAAAAAAAAAATTAGATTCCGAAGATATGATTGTCCAATAACTAAAGGAATAATAATCGTAACGGGATATAATTTTGCAAAGATTTATAATATAAATATTAATGCGGGAGTGCTAAATATTGATGATGAAGGTAAAATAAAATGTTGTTTGGCAGAAGATGTGCAGATGATATTTTGGAGTTTATTCATTAGAGGATTCATCCTACATCGGCAGCACCGTTCAAAAAAGTGTCAAATTCAATTTTTAAATTTTCATCCCCTGGGGCAAAATATTGTTTTAAATTGCTGGATCATATTTTAGGGATTTATTTTCTGTTTTTGATCGTCCATAAACTACAATTACAAGCAACTACAATAATAAACAACTAAGTTTTTTTAAAATTAAAAATTTAATACCTTTGGAAGTGATTCTGTGCATTTTGCAGAAATATACCTGAAAAATTTACATGGTTCAAATTAAATCAAATTCATGTAATTAATCAGTCGTTTTTGAACCCCTCTGCTTTCAAATGAGATATAAACGACTCCACACTGGCGACTAGTTCTTGACGAGGTTTCACTCTCCTATTCAATTAATACTGCCACTATCAAGTGATTTTGTTTAACAAACACACCGAGAGAGAAAGAGAGATGTTAATTAAACTCTGTTAATTATGAAGAAATGTCCGTCTGTTTGATTAAGATTAATGATATAAGCAATTATCCAGCGTTGATCTCATAATCAATTTTATATTTAATTTTCTTATACACAACAATTATTATATAATATAAACATTTATTTGATTGTTATATGAGAAATCTTTGCGTAATATTTGAGATATGTTTTGACTTCAAAATGCCCCATCCTCATTTCAATAGAATGAGAAGCGAAACCCTGACCTCCTAGCACAAGAGACTAGTGTTTTTTACCTGAGGCTTTGCGTAATATTTATTGAAATGATATTTTAATAAAGGAGGAAAAATATTTATCTTCTTCTCTTTGTTTGTGTTTTTAATTAACGACGAATAAATGAATAGATGAGCCCATCTCTTAAAAGCCCCGCAGGGGCTGTTCATTAGCTCGAAAGATTCCAGACTAATTGCACGCCTATCTTAAATCAAACCCAAACACCCCGGAAGCAAAAAAGAGATGTTTGCAAAAAAAAAAAAAAACCTGTCCCCAATTGGGGGGTGGGAGATTTCTATCTCTCTCGTTTTGTACCCAATAAAAGAAATTTAAGACCAATTATTTTAATTCATTGACATGTTTTTTTTCTTTCTTTCTTAATTCTAATTTATGAATCGATTAAAAATTATTTATCTGATTATCACTAACAAATTTGAACCATTTCTTTTTTTAGGACAATTTGTCTTGAATTGATATTATCTTTTTTTAAAAGAAGGAACTGGTTAGACTGTATCAGAACACGTCTCATCTAATCAAATTCTGCGTGTTTATTGTAATTAGAATCTTAATTCAATGTTTCCGTATAAATTTCTTATGGTTGTTTTTTTTTTTTTTTTAAACACACATTTTTTTTCTCATTCACACTCACACTCACACTCACACACACACACATCCACACAGTCTTTTCGGCAACTTAGGCCATTTAAGACTTTTATGATAACCGTTATAGAGATTAATATACATAGTAGGGGTTCAGGCATTCTTATTTAAGCCATTTGGTATCCAATTGGCTTAAATAAAATCATCGGACTGCCTGGGGTCCGAACCCGCGACGTTTGGTATACGAGGTTAGCACGCTAACCTCTACACCAAGCCCGAGGGCTCTTATGATTGTATTGACTACAAAAACACTACCTACGAAAATAAATTTGCAAGAAAAATCATTATGTATTAAATTGATACTGGTGGCTGTAGTTTAGTTGAAGCATAGTAATATAGACTAGTTGAAGCATAGTAATAGTATAGGAAATTTAAATTATCACTAGGTTATGTGTTTCAAATTGTTTTATTAACTTTATACATTTTTCGACACTACGTGTGACATCTTTAGAAGTTATATTAGAATGACTGGGGTCACCAGACCTAAACTGAGCCAGTCTTGTTTAACCTCTGAAGATGACATAAGTAGAGTCGAAAAACGTATAAAGTTAATAAAACAATTTGAAACATATGAACTAGTGTATGATTTAAATTCCCTATAAATCATCATGTAACTTATAAGCAATAGAACAATAGAAAAATTGTAAGATCTGCTCAAATATTTTCAATAAGTAATCCATTAATTTTTGATTGGCCTATTATAAATATGTTGGGTGCCCTCGGGCTTGGTGTAGTTGGTAGCGCGCCTGCCTTGTATATCAAAGGACAGACTATGTTGCGAAAACCTCTTTTTTGGATTCAGGACACTTCAAAACATGTATATCCATCAAAATCTCAACATCTTTACATGAATTCAATACTTTATCTCTCTATATATAAACATATATAGAGACCTCGGGCTTTGTGTATTTGGTAGCGCGTCTGCTTTGTATACCAAGGGTTGAGGGTTCGGGTTCCCAGGCAGTCCGATGATTTTATTTAAGCCATTTGGATACCAAATAGGCCTAGCTTAAATAAGAATACCTGGACCCCCAATAGATATATTTACACATAACGGGTATCGTCAAAGTCTTATGTGGCCTAATAGAAAAATAGAAAAATTGCCGAAAAGACTGTGTGAATGTGAGTGTGAATGGGTAAAAAAGCGCGAGTGTTTAAAAAAACAAATATCGCAATAAAATCCCAAGAGAGAGGGTGCAACGTTTTGTAACGCTATGAAACGGTTAAACTTTTTTTTAATGACACTTCCCATAAAATAAAAAGAAAGTAAATATTTACTAAACCAATATAAAAAAAAAAAAATTAATAAATGATTTCCGTCCGCCATTTTTATATTATTTAATCCGCTAAAATCTAAAAAGAAGATAAAACCAACATAATCTAAATACATTTAAGAAGGTAAAAGGTAATTATAGGAAAACCGAGAGCAGGTTGTTGTTGTCTACTTGGCACCTGTTCTGTTCTGTTCTTGTTTGCTTGTCTGTGCGGGTGAAAGCGCCTGCTCCTGCCTCATTGCGAAATTTCCCATTGGAAAAATTTTATAAATTAAAAAAAATAAGTAATATACCTCTTAATTACTCGATTTTTTATACTTAACACAATTATTTTGTAATTAATTAGTATTAGTGTTTGGTTGATCAAACCAAAAATAAAATACAACCTGACAAGGATGTTCGATGACAATAATCAGGTCAGGGATAACTCCTTCCGCTTTGTATCGACGTTTCTGTTTCAATACGACTCCTTCGTCAGTACAATATCAATTTTTCTCTAAAATTAAGTTGATATCTTAATCCCGTAGTATTGTGAAGAAGGAGTCGTATTGACTCCGAAATAAGTTATTATCTCTAAACTGACCGGATTATTGTTTCCGTCATCTGGATCTATTTGACCTCCTAATTCTAACTTCTTTTACGGCATCGGAGGCCATTTAATCCCAGTTCCTATTTATTTCAATTGATTGGTAGCCAATTCAATTGATATAAATTTATTTTAAGGTTAATAGTGTTGACAATGCCAGTATTTCCCCCAGGGGCAAAAACAATTATTAGTATATTTATATTCATTGAACTATCAAACGAATACGTACTCTTTGAACCTATAATTATAAATAAAAAAAAATATCTAATTAAAATCAATTTATTTATTACATAATAAACATTTAATATTTTTCTCTTTAATTTTTTTTTTTTTTTTTTTTTAATTTTAATTGAATTCAAAGAGTAATTTATGATTGTTCGAAACCTTCAAAAGTCTACAGGTGTTTTTTCTTTTTTTTTTTTTTGTGTTAAATACGATTTAGTAAAAAAAAAAACAATAAATAAACCATATAAGCTTAATTAGAAAGAGAAAGAGATATTTATTATATTCTTTGCCATTTTGATAGCATCGATTTTGAATTCCGAATGTCATACATACATACACCTGCTGTTATTCAAGGCTGACCTAATTTTTTTTATTTATTATATGATGAATAAATAAATATTTAATAATTTTTTTTTTTCGATTTGTATTTAATTTCACGATTTTAAAAAATAGCAAATACTTTTGTTTCCTCATATCTTCTCCCCCCCCCCCCATCTTTCCATAATAATACTAACAAATTTCAAGAATGGAAGCCAAAATAATTTATACACTATTAAAAATTTTCAAAGGATATTCATAAACTTGTAAATGAAGTCTGTTACACAAACTGTTTATATGAATTTTACATAATTCAAGCACGAAATTAGGGGGATCTATATGAAAAAGGATTGAAAATTCATATTTATTTTTTACAGTGTATGTATTAGATTTGAATATATAATTTTGATTGTAGTGCAAATTGTCTTACCCCAGGGGTATTTTATATAATTCCTCATCAAATTTCTTAGCAAAATCACTTGGTTAGGTTGTTAATCGTAACGTTACCCGTTTCTTTTTTATTTTAATATCTCAACAGGCTTTTAAATTAAAGGTATAAGAAAGAAAGAAGCAGTGGCATCGAGCCAAATGCCATTCGAGAGATCCTCTCTCCTTTCTCTTCCTCCTCCTCCTCCTCCACAACATATTTAGATGCATCGATAGATAGGAGCATACGAGATTCCTTCGGGAGACAAATCTCCTTCTCCCTTCTATTGTCATCTTTTATATTATTATTAACATCTTCTCATTTGTTTTTCTTTCCTATTTTAAATTCTTTCATTTATTTGTTGGTATTCCAATTAATTTTTCCATTTAGAGAAAGCGTTTCTTAACTGTCAAATGTATCACTTTTAATTTATCAAAAAAATAATTGTTGATATTATTGTCAACAATATTATTAATTAAAATATTATTGTAATTTTATTTTTATTCATGTTCAAATGTGGCCTAACAATAGGTCTATTGTTAAACTACAAAATCAAGGGATGTGGGTTTCGGTTTCAGACATGCAAAATTATTTAAATCATTGATAAATCAATCAATTGATATCATATATTTAAAAATTTGTTTAAGGCCTTTTTCGGCATCTGAGGCAACTCTTCTCTTTATTTCAATTAATTGGTGAAATTTTTTTTTACCTGGGTCCCTTTGCGAACCCTCGAACTCTGACTCTAGAAGCTAATATTTACCTCTGAGCCACTGATTTTAATTATTTATAATATGTAGTTTATGTAGGGGCATACCCCCCTTGGCCTCCTTTATATACGAAATAATTTTTTTTTGATTAAAATTCAAAAATCAATTATTTTTTAGATGCTCTTTCAAATGTATATTCTCATTTTGCCATTGAAATCTTATGAAGACTCTTTACTCTTGACTTCATAGAAAAGATAGAAGAAATGGTTGCCATGGTAACAAAATATAAATATTTTCCCATGCTTATAAAAAATTACATCTTGAATTCTAATATATCGTCGGAAACTAAATATATGTCTACACGAAAAATCTGGCGTGACAAGCACAGCATACAACTTTAGATTATCGAAAGTAAGAGAAAGTCTCTTACCTTCGGTAATCTAAAGTTGTGTGCTGTTCGACAGTCACACCAGATTTTTTAAATTCATTATCTGGTTTATTAAATAGGCTAATATCAATTTTTTTTAATAATTTATTTCAAACAATGAAATAATTTTTATTAGTGTGAGTGATTGTTGAGGCTAAATTTACGATCACACCCCTCCCTCCCCCCACCCACGCTCCTTCCCTCCCTACCTTCTGCTCGGCGCTTGCTCGCCTCTCCCCTTACCCCCGCCCGGCAGAAGAGCTTCGGACGCCGACGCTGGCTCATGCAAATACTTCACGTCCCTCGCCTCCTCTACTTAGCTAATTACAAATCATTCAGGTAATTCATTTTATTTTATTTTCAACATTTAAATGGAATATGAAATTTTAATTTGATTAAGTTTTAAATCATTCATATGTAAATAATAAAATAAAATACTTTTAGTATCATATGAGTTAATTTCTTATTCCATTTAAATATTCTATATTATTCATTATTAATTAGATTTAGAATCATCAAAGATTTCAAAAAATAGAAGGGAATCTTTATTAATTAAAATTACACGATAATTTTTAAATGTAAATTTGTCTCTGTTTATTTTACAACGCTTTAACGACTTTTTTAAATTCCCATTTTAATTCTCTTTGCAAAGTGAATGTTCTTTGTAATTCATAAATGCCAGTTGGAGGAATACAGGGGGAAGGGGGGGGGGGCATTTCCCACTCCCCTTCCAACTCAAATAAGATCAAATGGACTTTACAATAGTTTTTTGGACCACACTAAAAATTGTCAATAAATAAATCATTTTAAAAGTAAAAGGAAAATGTTTATTATCGATTTTTATTAAATAATATTTTCTTCTGATTTAATACATGTAGAAATTTTGTCCAGATTACATATAGTCCTATAAAACACATGTTGTTTTCATTAATATATTAATATTTACTAGCTGTTCGGCCAGCCTTTGGTGGCCCACATAGTAAATAATATATTACATAACAATTTTTTTTCTTAATTAATAAATCTTATCCAACCATCTTATTTCAAATATATTTCACCCATGCCATAAATATATCTAATTTTTATTGATGAATCAAAGTAAATGACTTTTTTTTCGACCCAAGGTATTTTAATATTATTTGTCGACATTTC
>JAKCPI010024341.1:0-14203 GCA_023213315.1 Euborellia annulipes | reverse complement strand
AAATCCACGAGATGGATAAAATTCGACGAATGTGATAATTTGTCTTTTAGTAAATTGATGACAATTGAAACATTTTCTTATTAGGCTCAATAATTCCAGTTTACGGTACTTTTATTTTTACTACCAATATTTGTTTGATTATACTAACTTATTTTAATGTTTTACTTTCACAAGAATGCTTCTAAATCAAACTGAAATAGGCCTACTATTTTTAAAAAACAGAAAAAAACATTATTATTAAAAAATATTTCATAGATCCCAAATACAATCTGGTCACCTCTCTTTCTTTATCCCCTCAAAGAGATGTAACTTAATTTAATATGATAATTTAAAAAAAAATGGATTAACTTTAGACACAACCTACACCTTTCTAAACACGTTCTTTTGAAACACAAAATCCACTTGATAATGATTTAGATACTACCATCAACTTTCACTTACCATAAATTGCCAAAAATGAAAAAAAAAGCACACACACACAATGGTCAATTTCAAAGTCGCCTTGCATAAAATGCCCTCAGGGCGAGAGTCTCGATCAAATAAATCCCATCTGGGGAGTTAATTCTCTCTTTCGTGTGAAACTATAATTAATAGTAATTGTCCCTTCCCCTTCAAGGCAAGTCCACCTTAAAAGGCGGCCTTTTAATTAAATGATACGATATATTTATATATTAAAATATATAGTAGTGGGTGTGTGGATCTTGATAAGAGATTAAGTCGATTTTATTTCAAATGTTATATTTTTAAAATTTTAAAATTATATGGTTAATCAATTGAGGGCAGGACAAATCGTTTGCGCAATTTCTAAAGGTAATTATTACATAGGAGCCAATTAACATAAATATTTGCGAACTAAATAAAGATTATAATATCGTGTCATATTGGGCACAAACAATACACAACTGGTCTAATATTAAGGGGGTTCAGAAGCGACGTCTAAACGTACTTAAAAAAAAAACTAGACTTTTATAAGAAATTTTTTTCTTTTAATTTTTTTTTAAATTTAAAAATGAATTTATTGTTATTATTAATCACATATTAATTAAGAAATTTTTAAAATAAGCTTAGATGATTTATTTAAAAACCAACTGTCAAAATAGTACAGCATTCTTGCAATAGATGACAGGCTAGTCTAATAGTTGATCACCTAATAGGGTATGTCTGGCCTATATTTATATATTTTTATGCTTTTATAAAAGATACATAATATATAATAACATTTATAAAGTATTTATTGTTAAAAGATCAATGAAAATCAACGAAATGCATTAAATATTATTAGCTACCATTCTGACATCTCTTGTCAAATTTTTGAATTACTTGATATTTGGGTATACTTTTTATGACACACTACGCCATCTTATCGGGAAAAACGTGCGTAACCACTTCGCTCCCGAGCCCCTTAAGCCTCCATGAATTTTTTCTGTGATAAAATATTTCCATTAAATGACATTTTTCATCTTAAAATAAACATCAATTTAATATCCCACCCTATTTGAATTCAAAATTTAAAAATATGCACCCATCATATACTGGTATAAGAGGAGTGTCAAGAAATGTAAAATACGTTCAAATTATACAAGATTACCATCTTATAATTTTATGACTTCGCTATAACAAACAATATTTGTGATTTTCAAAGTATCATATTTTAATATTAATAGATATTATTATTATTATAACTAAATTTTATATATCGCATATACAAAAATTGGTTTTATGATATGAATTATTAATTTTTCTATCTGATTAAAAATCAATTTCTTATATAAATGGAAATAATATTTCTTTTTGACATTGACATACTGTATTATAATTTGAATGGGTGGTTGAGAAAAAGAATAAATTTATATTAAGGTGCGCGGCTCGGGGTGCTAATTTTGGGAGTTTCCAGCGGCCACAATTTTGAAGCTATCGACCTCAAATTTTTTTTTAAATTAGAGCTATTTAAAATGTCTACAACGTATAGAAGCCCTTTTTTTGATTTTCTAAAAAATAAAATTTTTTTTTTAGATTAATCGCATTAAATAAAAGATATTTTTAAAAAATTCGCTCTATAACTTATAGATAATTAAATTAGTAATCATTGTGTTAAAAAATAATTAATTTTCTACCCTTAATTAATTAGCTGGTAACTTTCAAATGAAATGGAATAAATCCCTTGTATCCCTATGGGAAAAACTAACGCCATCTCTTGCCACCTAGGGTAACTCCGTAGTCAATCGTGTCCTAACGGTTTTTCCGAGACTCGCTCCTTAAAATAAAAAAGATTTAAAAAAATATAGGACCTTCGATATTGAAGAGACTAAATATAATCGTTGTGAAACATCCAAATTTTTTTTCATTTCCATGGTCATAAGGTGGAATTAATAATAACGCAATATTTCTCACCCAATTCTATTATTATTTCTTAATTTTTAATTGCAACGATTAAATAAGGTAAAGAAAGTGTTTATGCTTTGTGTACAAATTAATCCTACATCAAAATGTATGAATCACCAGTTGATGACTTTTCTCATTTTTGGAATGGATCAAATGTTTCATTATCTTTGTTAGTTAAAAGAAAAAAAAAATAAAATAAATGAAATAAACGTAGCTGCAATCGCTATTTTCTTTATTCCTTAGTACAAAAAAAAATATTATTGCTCTGTAAAAAATATTTTTTTTTCCACAATTGTGTAATAAATAATTTTATTTTGTCACGGACCCTCCATTAAATCATATTTTTATACTGAAGATGACCAGGCTTGAAGCCGATCGAAATATTCTGGAAACAAAAAAATAAAATAAAATTATTAAATTTGATTATTTACAAGTATTTATTATACACCATTTATTATTTACAAGTTTCTTGGGACACTTACATTTAAAGGGTTTATTAAAGCTTTTGTTTATTATGGGATTTTTAATTATAAACCACATTTTGTTAGTAATTATTTATTAAAAATATAATTACTATACAATGTTAATACTTGAAAACTACTGCAGAATAAGCAGCCGAAACGTTGAACAGTATTTATATGTTTAATAAATAATTAATACAAAATGTGGTCTATAATTAAAAATTCCCATCATGGTCCACAAAGCGTTACGAAACGCTGCATACCACCCACTCAGGAAGATTAGTTTAGGTTAAAGTGGCTGTTTCCAGTGACCACAGGCTTTTAAAGCACAACTCACCAACCAATTCAATTATTAATCGTCGACGTTTCGGTTGCAAATCACAAACTTCCTCAGGACGATTAATTGTTAGAATACAATCGAGAATTGAGACCGAAACGTCGACGATTAACAATTAAATAAAAGTTTTTTTATTCAATTCCTTGGCTGCAAAGTCTCCTATACCTAATTCAAAATCTACAGCCACTTCTCATCACTACATATACCGTACGTGTATTTTGTAAGACAAATATTTTTTTTAAGATTTAATGAAAAAACAATACATTTTTGAGAATCGTCAAATTGAAATAATATATCCCTGCTACTCCTGTTAGCTACCACAAACAAGAAATGTTGTAAGAGAAAAAATTGGTCGTCTCATCAAAATAAAGCGACTCCTGGAAAATTAGCTTGATAGTAATAACTTGTAAAAATGGGCCTGGGCCCTCTGTCTAGTAGTATGAAGCTGAAAATAAAATTTTAAAATTATTATAACAATACCAGGATTGTTGCTTTGGTATTAATGGCGTGTAAAAACACATATGGACAGAGATAGTTAATACTTGGGAGAATTATTTAGGGCTATGTATACGAGAAAGCAATTAGAATTTTTTTCTCTCTCCACCCACGTCTTTTGCCTCTGAAAGGAAGAGAGAGAGAGAGAGAGAGAGAGAGAGTAAAATATGGCAGATGCTTTGCTTTGCTAGTCTGGCTGTTTGTCGGCAGAATTCCTTTTCTGAATGGATCTCCTCTCTCTCTCTCTCTTGTTGAATTTGCCACCTGACCTGTGGTGGTTGTGACCTTCAAAGAGAGAAGAGAAGAGAACACCTCTTCTCGTTTCTATAAAATTTGTTTAACTTTTATATAATGAATAAATTCTCAAACCTATTTGACTAATACATTTTTCAAAAATTCTCTAAATTGAGTGTTTCTCACATGTTCAATCTTGATTTGTGATGCCTCTGTAGAGATTTTTTAAATACATTATTTTCTGAATTATCTCTTCTTGTATTGAACTTTCATCTTTGTATGATTGCAATAATTAGTTTTTTTATTTTTACTTTCTCTTACCTATGTATATATGTAATATATATATAGAGAGAGAGAAAGTATTGGATTCATGTCAAAAATTCGATGTCGAGATTTTGATGGATCTTCACGTTTTGAGGTCCTCTGAATCCAAAAAAGTGGTTTTCGCGACATGGTCTGTCTGTCTGTGTGTGTTCAATTTTAAGCATGAAGTAATTGAGCTAGGAAGTTCAAATTTTATATTTAAGTTAGGCACCTCCCTAGGGCTTGAAAATGAGCTTTTAATCAAAATCGGCCAAAAAGTACTAGTACTTTACTAATGTAGTTTTTCAGTTTTTCGATTTTCTCAAAATTTGCTCCAACGATTTTTTTTAAAATTCAAAAATCAATTATTTTTTAGATGATCTTTAAAATGTATATTCTCATTTTGCCATTGAAATCTTCTGAAGACCACTTTACTCTTTTTTTTTTTAAAAAAAACATTCACACTTTTTTCTCATTCACACTCACACTCATACACACATTCACACAGTCTTTTCGGCAACTCTGGCCATATAAGACTTTTGACGATAACCGTTGTATTGAAAATATCTATTGGGGATTCAGGCATTTCTATTTAAGCCATCTGGTATTCAAATGCACTTTACTCTTGTATTTTATAGGAAAGATAATGGTTGCCATGGTAACAAAATATAAATATTTTCCCATACTTATAAATTTTACATCGGCATTCAAATGGTCCGTACTGTCGGGAACTAAATATATGTCGACATCAAAAATCTGGAGTGACAAGCACAGAACACAACTTTCGATTACCGAAGCTAAGAGAAAGTAGTGTGCTGTGCGCCAGTCACACCAGATTTTTAACTTTGCCCATCAACCGTAGGTTGGGTAAATAAAGTAATCGTAAAAAAAAAATCGAAATTCAACTGAAGCTGCCAAAATGGGTTTTGAAGTCCCCAGAATCCATTTAAGTAATAATTTTTGGAATGATATCTGTGCGTTTGTGGATGTGTGTGTCTGTCTGTGGTAATTTTTTTTTCGTCAACGAAAACTCAAAAACTATTTGTTCAATTGTTTTGATATTTTGCACACATAAACTAGGGGTAGGGGCCAAGAACTGAAAAGCTTTTGGTAAATATCGGACCATTAGGGGCTGCTCTAGGGGGGGGGGGGGGGGCAATCTTTTTTTAATTAGTATAAAAATGATGTGAATGTCGATAAGGTTTAGGGAAATTCTTTACTTTGTTTTCATTATCTCATAATGAAAGTCAATTTGTTTTTTATTTTAGTGAAAAATTTACAATCGTACAATTGAAATTTTGAACATGCTCAAATAAAAATAAAAATTTTTGTTTCTTGCCCTTTTGATAGAAACTTCTGAGATAAATAAAATCGTTTTTTTTTTTATCAAATTTATTTCTTCTCACATGTCATGCAAACAAACAAACAAGAAGAAGAATTAATCAGCACAAAGATTGGTATGGATGAAAGAAAGAGAGAGAAGCGAACTTGTCCTGATTAGATAACAAAAAAAAAAAGTAAGAAAGAGAAGACATAAAATCAATTAGTATGGCCGCCCTTGAACCAACTGATTCTATATCTATCTCATCTCCCCATCATCGTCGTCGTCGAAGGAACGTTAACGTAACGGTTTTAAAACTTTAGAACACGACGACGAAATAAAGCGAAGAAATATTTTGGCACGTTTCTGCGGGGGCGAAGAACGAAAGACTCATCTCTCTTTAACCCCCCCCTTTTAAGTGTTGGAGATTTTTTTATATATTTTATCTAAAACTAACGCTTCGATTCCTCTTTCATGCACTCTTTTGCATTAGAGGCCATGTACTACTACCATCCAAATTTATTTAATTGGTACCCAATAAAATTTAATTAAATTTTCGCCGGTCTTAATGAAATTCAAAATATTGCTACACAATGACATAATAAATTATTATTAATTAATGCCTTCGCCTCCCTGGACCCCCATCCAGCTGGCTCGGGCCCGCCTCCGGTGGACCCTCTCCTTGTCTTAATGATATGCCGCAATTTTTCAGACAATTAATAATTAAAAGAATACATATCTAGCTTCTTAAAAAATACCACTCTCTTAGCTTCTTAAAACAAAATCTATATTATAGTTCGAAGAGAAGTTGCTGTTGATGTTATGGAATGGAAAAGAACAAGTACAGGTGCAGCAAATGAAGAGAGCCTTTGGATGCTAAATGCCGAAAAAGGAGACGTTTCGGACAAAATTTATTTGTCCATCTTCAGTCCTCGTTGGCTTATAAATTAATTAGGCACAAAGTTGTCATTGTTGTTTTGGCACGAATTAGTGCGCATGTATATTTTTATAAAAATAGGCGAGTGTCAATGTTTCGTGAGTGTCTATAAGATAACTTATAGACACTTAAGATATCTTATAGACACTCACGAAACATTGACACTCGCCTATTTTTATAAAAATATACATGCGCACAAATTCGTGCCAAAACAACAATGACAACTTTGTGCCTAATTACTTTATAAGCCAACGAGGACTGAAGATGGACAAATAAATTTTGTCCGAAACGTCTCCTTTTTCGGCATTTAGCATCCAAAGGCTCTCTTCATTTGCTGCACCTGTACTTGTTCTTTTCCATTCCAAAATCTATATTATACTATGTATAATGGCGGTTTTTTAGGAAAAAAATTGTATTTTTAATATAAAATTTTAAAAACTAATACTTAGAAAATTGATTTGTATATATATTCTGGTAAACAACTACAGAATGCACCTTTAAATTACCGATAATAAGAAAAAATTGACTGTGCGACCAGTCACGCCAGATTATCCCCCCTTCCCTCCCGAGAAACTCCTCTGGATCCGCCACTGAACAAAACTCAATGCTTTCTAATAGGAAAATTCTAGATTTTCTGGAATTTTTTGAACTTCCCCTTTTGATAAATTCGGGCCCCAAGTATTTTTGCTGGACTCTCCATAATGTCCTCTATAAGACTGCAAAATTTCGTTTCAAAATTCTAAAGGGAAGTTGGTCAAACATTTATAGGATTTTTTGATATTTAGACAATAGTAACTTACATGTTAGTGATAGAAATCCAATTTAGTTTATATGAATAAATCGAAAGAAAGAAAGAGTTTAGAAAGAAAAGAATATATTACATACATATTTGGAATTATTATATTCAATGTATGAATGAATGAATCAAGGTGAAGGTGAAGAAGGAAAAAAACATCCAAGGATAACGAGAAACGATCCTAAACTCCAAGGTTAATATTATTGATATTATTGATATTTCACTCGCTGAACACCCTTTGATAGCTAGTCTTCTTTTACTAGCTATTTTTTAAGTGGCATACTACTCTTTGCGTAACAAATTAATATTTACAAGGACTTGGACCTAAACTCATCCGTAGTTAGTTGTATGTCATTCAGAGAAGTCGCAGGAATTAAAAAAAATTTCATTTCAATATCATAATTAATACTGATATATTGAAAAGATAATTTGAATAAAGAAAAATTTTCTGATTCAACTTCCATTGGAGTAGAGCTAATAAACAAATTACTTTTTCTACAAGAATTTTAATCAAACTAAAATGTTTATTAAAATTCTTTAATTATTTGTTTAAATCTTTTGCCTGCAACGTTTCCTAATATGCAACCAAACACACTGCTTTTGGTTACAAATTTTGAAGGCTAAGGCCTCTGGAAGAGGAAGAGATCGGACCATTCGGATAATTGAATACAAGTTTTAAAAATCTAAAAAAAAAACTCGAAAAATTAATTCCTTTGATTGGTTTTCATACTTTTTACTAATCCAATTATACTGTTTTAAGCTCTCTTAAGAAACTACAAAAGAATTTCCAAATAAATAAAAAATATGATTTTTTTCTTTAATATCTTATATACTGGTAGATCTATGATTGTGTTTATTATATTTTTTTAATATACAGTACGTTCACACTAATTTCTATCTTTCTTGATTTCCAGGTCGGGATCTGGATGTCTTGGCTTCCTCGTAAAACTGAGAGACGTCCCAAGATACCTTGACTTTGTAAGTCGATATATATTATTTAAATATTTATATTTATATAACAAAATCTGGTGTGACTGTCGCACAGCACACAACTTTCTCTTACCTTCGGTAATTGAAAGTTGTGTTCTGTGCTTGTCATACCAGATAAGATCGTTTTTTGTGTCGACATATATTTAGTTTCCGCCGATATATTAGAAATCAAGATGTAAAATTTATAAGTAGGGGGAAAATATTTATATTTTGTTACCATGGCAACCATTTCTCCTATCCTTCCTATCAGGGGGGTCAAACTCTGTTTGTTTACATTTTTTTCATTCCAAGAGAGTGACGTCATGGAGCTCCTCCTTTTGTAAAATATCGTTCGAAACAAACAATTTATAAAAATTTATACACGGTATATTATTAATAAAGCAGTGTAAATACCAGGGTCTAAATTAGTTTAGCCCGAAACTATACAATTTGCAAATTAAACAAAATGAACGTGAACTAGGTTATGTGCAGTCAACATCGCTGCCAAATAGAAAAATACAAGCAAGGAGGAGCTTCATGTCGTGGACCAATCAAAAACTGTGACCTGAAAATTGTTTGTTTATTAGTTTCTGGCCAACCTGTGTATTTTAAAGACCTTGCTTCCTATTAAGTACAAGAGTAAAGTGGTCTTCAGAAAATTTCAATAGCAAAATGAGAACATACATTTGAAAGAGCATCTAAAAAATAGTTGATTTTTGAATTTTAATCAAAATCGTTGTAGCGAATTTTGAGAAAATCGAAAAACTAAAAAAGTACATCAGTAAAGTACTAGTACCCTTTGGCCGATTTTGATTAAAAGCTTATTTTCACTCCTCAGGGGGATGCCTAACTTTAATATAAAATTTCAACCTCGTAGCTCAATTCCTTCATGCTTAAAATTGAACACCCACTCACCCACACACCCACAAACAGACCATGTAGCGAAAACCACTTTTTTGGATTCAGGGGACCTCTCGACATCGAATTTTTGACATGAATTATTGTCAAATTAAGGTGCGGGTCTCGAAAAGTCGTTAGAAGACGATTCATTACTGAGTTACTCTAGGCGGCAAGACATGGCGTTAGTTTTTTCCATAGGGATAAAAGGGTTTTTTTTCTTTCAATTTGAAAAATTCCAGCTAATTAATTAACGGTAAAAATTAATTATTTTTTAACACAATGATTACTAATTTAATTATCTATAAGATATAGAGCGAATTTTTTAAAAAATATATTTTATTTATATGCGATAAATCTAAAAAAAAAATTTTATTTTTTCAAAAATCAAAAAAAAGGTCTTTTATAAGTTGTAGATATTTTAAATAGCTTTAATTTTAAAAAAATTGAGGTCGATAGCTTCAAAAATGTGGCCGCTGGAATCTCCCAAAATTAGCACCCCGAGACGCGCACCTTAATATAGTCAACATTAAAAATTACGATTACTCTACTAAGGGTAAAATACTTAAGAAGTATAAAACAAACAGGTGAATAATCGTAAGGAAAAAAAAAAATTAGAAGGCCCAGTGGTAGAAATATCAATCATTGATTCGGTGTATGATTTGAACCAGACAGGATTGTCTTGGAGACGATAGAGCACACACACATACACACAAATACACAGAGAAAGATGGTAGAGTTCAGGTCGCCGCCCCCGCATTCGCTCTCGCCCCCGCGCTCTTGCGCTCGGTCTTCTCGTGTTCCATTCGGGTCGATTCGGGTCCAGACGTCACGTCAGCATCGTTAAGGGTCAAGCGCCATATGGCATATGTTCTCTTCTTCTTCTTCTTCTTCTCTCTCTCACTTACACTTCGCGGGTGCTCACACACACACTATACATGCAATGTTGTTCACTTTGAATGCAGATTATGTTGTATTGATGAGACCTGTCGTAAGAGAACGTCGCGTGTGCGTCGGATTTATCTTTTTTAAAAGGAAACAAAAAAAAAGAAAAAAGAAGGGCGTATACACTTGTTCATTCGTGTCTTATTTCGGAGAGTTTACTTTATGAGTCACTAATTAATATTACAAAAAAAAAAAAAAAAAAAACTCAACAAAATTAGATTCCGAAGATATGATTGTCCAATAACTAAAGGAATAATAATCGTAACGGGATATAATTTTGCAAAGATTTATAATATAAATATTAATGCGGGTGTGCTAAATATTAATGATGAAGGTAAAAAAATCTGGTGTGACTGGCGCACAGCACACAACTTTCTCTTACCTTCGGAAATCGAAAGTTGTGTTCTGTGCTTGTCACACCAGATTTTTTGTGTCGACATGTATTTAGTTTCCGACAGTACGGGACATTCGATTTTCAAAATTTATATGTGAAAATATTTATTTTTTGTTACCATGGCAACCATTTCTCCGATCTTTTCTATAGTACAAGAGTACAAGAGTAAAGTGGTCTTCAGAAGATTTCAATGACAAAATGAGAATATAAATTTTAAAGAGTATCTAAAAAATAATTGATTTTTGAATTCTAATCAAAATCGTTGGAACAAATTTTGAGAAAATCGAAAAAAAAAAAAAAAAAAAAATGAAAAAGTGCATCAGTAAAGAGGTAGTAACTTACTCTTTGGTCGATTTTGTTCAAAAGCTTCGTGTCACGTCCCATGCGGGTGCCTAACTTAAATATAAAATTTCAACCTCGTAGCTCAATTCTTTAATGCTTTAAATTGAATCCAGACAGTCACAAACACAGACAACAGACACACACAGACAGACCATGTCGCGGAAATCACTTTTTTTTTGGATTCAGGAGACCTCAAAACGTGTATATCCATCAAAATCTCGACATCGAATTTTTGACATGAATCCAATACTTTCTTTCTCTATATATTAACATATATATATAGAGGTAAGAGAAAGTAAAAATGCTTGTTGTTTGGCAGAAGATGTGCAGATGATATTTTGAAGTTTATTCATTAGAGCAGCGTTTTCCAAACACTGAGGCTAAGGGGAGGCGCGAATATTAGCCACAGCTAGCTTTTCTAAATTATTGCTAAAGTTTTATAAATAAAATAATAATATAATAGTTTGTATTAATACATTTTTTAGCAATAAAAATTTTTGTTTGTATTTTTTTAGAAAATTGTGTGGGGGGGGGGTTTTTTTATATAATTTTTTTTTTTTTTTTAGAAATTTTATAATTAATCAGTCGTTTTCGAACCCCTCAGCTTTCAAATGAGATATAAACGACTCCACACTGGCGACTAGTTCTTGACGAGGTTTCACTCTCCTATTCAATTAATACTGCCACTATCAAGTGATTTTGTTTAACAAACACACCGAGAGAGAAAGAGAGATGTTAATTAAACTCTGTTAATTATGAAGAAATGTCCGTCTGTTTGATTAAGATTAATGATATAAGCAATTATCCAGCGTTGATCTCATAATCAATTTTATATTTAATTTTCTTATACACAACAATTATTATATAATATAAACATTTATTTGATTGTTATATGAGAAATCTTTGCGTAATATTTGAGATATGTTTTGACTTCAAAATGCCCCATCCTCATTTCAATAGAACGAGAAGCGAAACCCTGACCTCCTAGCACAAGAGACTAGTGTTTTTTACCTGAGGCTTTGCGTAATATTTATTGAAATGATATTTTAATAAAGGAGGAAAAATATTTATCTTCTTCTCTTTGTTTGTGTTTTTAATTAACGACGAATAAATGAATAGATGAGCCCATCTCTTAAAAGCCCCGCAGGGGCTGTTCATTAGCTCGAAAGATTCCAGACTAATTGCACGCCGATCTTAAATCAAACCCAAACACCCCGGAAGCAAAAAAGAGATGTTTGCAAAAAAAAAAAAAAAAAAACCTGTCCCCAATTGGGGGTGGGAGATTTCTATCTCTCTCGTTTTGTACCCAATAAAAGAAATTTAAGACCAATTATTTTAATTCATTGACATGTTTTTTTTTTCTTTCTTTCTTAATTCTAATTTATGAATCGATTAAAAATTATTTATCTGATTATCACTAACAAATTTGAACCATTTCTTTTTTAGAACAATTTGTCTTGAATTGATATTATCTTTTTTAAAAGAAGGAACTGGTTAGACTGTATCAGAACACGTCTCATCTAATCAAATTCTGCGTGTTTATTGTAATTAGAATCTTAATTCAATGTTTCCGTATAAATTTCTTATGGTTGTTTTTTTTTTTTTTTTTAAACACACACTTTTTTTCTCATTCACACTCACACTCACACTCACACACACACATCCACACAGTCTTTTCGGCAACTTAGGCCATTTAAGACTTTTATGATAACCGTTATAGAGATTAATATACATAGTAGGGGTCCAGGCATTCTTATTTAAGCCATTTGGTATCCAATTGGCTTAAATAAAATCATCGGACTGCCTGGGGTCCGAACCCGCGACGTTTGGTATACGAGGTTAGCACGCTAACCTCTACACCAAGCCCCGAGGGATCTTATGGTGTATTTACTACAAAAACACTACCTACGAAAATAAATTTGCAAGAAAAATCATTATGTATTAAATTGATACTGGCGGCTGTAGTTTAGTTGAAGCATAGTAATATAGACTAGTTGAAGCATAGTAATAGTATAGGGAATTTAAATTATACACTAGGTTATGTGTTCAAATTGTTTTATTAACTTTATACATTTTTCGACACTACGTATGACATCTTTAGAAGTTATATTAAAATGACTGGGGTCACCAGACCTGAAATGAGCCATGGTAGTCTTGTTTAACCTCTGAAGATGACATAAGTAGAGTCGAAAAACGTATAAAGTTAATAAAACAATTTGAAACATATGAACTAGTGTATGATTTAAATTTCCTATAAATCATCATGTAACTTATAAGCAATAGAATAATAGAAAAATTGTAAGATCTGCTCAAATATTTTCAATAAGTAATCCATTAATTTTTGATTTTGGCCTATTATAAATGTGCTGAGTGCCCTCGGGACTGGGTGTAGTTGATGGCGCGCCTGCCTTGTATACCAAGGGTCTAGGGTTCGGATCCCAGGCAGTCCGATGCAGTGGCGTAGTGAGCTTAACTCGCGCCCGGGGCACAACAACTTTTTAGCGCCCCCTCCTCCCATTCGAAAACCATATAATATTATATGTAAAATATACAAAATTATTATATTACACTAGCACTAAATTTAAAATCTATTTTCCAGAAATCAATTATAATAAAAATAAAAATTATCCAGCAATTTTGTGTTTTGCAGACCATTTGGCGCCCCTTTGTGAGTAGCGCCCAGGGCTGATGACCCCCCTTGCTCCCCCCTCGCTACGCCACTGGTCCGATGATTTTATTTAAGCCATTTGGATACCTATATCCTCAATAGATATATTTACAAATAACGGGTATAGTCAAAGCCTTATATGGCCTTAGTTGCCGAAAAGACTGTGTGAATGTGAGTGTCTATGGGAAAAAAGTGCGAGTGTTAAAAAAAAAATGTGTTGAGTCTGTTTTCTTCGGCAGCCATCTTTTTTTGACGTTGTATGCAATAAAATCCCAAGATAGGATACAACGTTTTGTAACGCTATGAAGCGGTTACAACTTTTTTTAATGACACTTCCCATAAAATAAAAAGAAAGTAAATATTTACTAAACCAATATAAAAAAAAAAAAAAAATTAATAAATGATTTCCGTCCGCCATTTTTATATTATTTAATCCGCTAAAATCTAAAAAGAAGATAAAACCAACATAGTCTAAATACATTTAAGAAGGTAAAAGGTAATTATAGGAAAACCGAGAGCAGGTTGTTGTTGTCTACTTGGCACCTGTTCTGTTCTGTTCTTGTTTGCTTGTCTGTGCGGGTGAAAGCGCCTGCTCCTGCCTCATTGCGAAATTTACCATTGGAAAAATTTTTATAAATTAAAAAAATAAGTAATATACCTCTTAATTACTCGATTTTTTATACTTAACACAATTATTTTGTAATTAATTAGTATTAGTGTTT
>JAKCPI010024340.1:0-12421 GCA_023213315.1 Euborellia annulipes | reverse complement strand
TAATCGAAAGTCGTGTTATGTGCTTGTCACACCAGATTTTTTATAACATATCGTCCAGTTCCCGGTGGATAATTTTAAACTCCAAATCAGGGATTTTACAAAAATAGAAACATTCAAAACTCATCTCCCTCTTTCTTTTTCCTCAAGTATTTACGTAATAGCGTCCAAAATAATTTCGAATTAAAATCATATATATTTGCAAACGTCAGACAAATTAAGAGGTGTAAATAATTTAAAGAAAGGCTATTTTTTCTAAGAATATTTAAATAAAACACCTTTAAGTTCTTGCCAACGTTTTTCCCACTCAAATCAGGCCAATGTCCCGTATCAAAATAGGTGTAAATAAAATAGTGACCCATTTTACAAAGTGAGAAGAATTAAAAATTCCAAATAGCTCTAAAATAATCACAATCTAAGTAAAATTAGAGAGAGAGGGTTTTAATTTCAACGTACTGGACATTTTTAATTCTAGGTCCTTGTTAGGATTTACAAACTTTCAAAAAATTAATATTATTTTAATATTCAGATTTTATGGATCCTTCATTTTTTATATAAATGTTATTTTTTAATTAAAAATATAATTTAAAGCATCCGGTATTAATTAATTTTTAATTTAATCCAATTTTATTAAGCTTATTCAAAAATTTTTATATAATCATCATTATACTATGAGAAGTTCTGTCGACTGATTTTCAAGGTCTTTTAATGCATTTGATAAAATAAAAACGATAAAAATAATGAATGCTTATTTATATTGAAATAAATATGTTTGACGATAACCAAAAAGCTTTGAAGTTCCGACTAGAACATTTTTAGAAAGTGAAGAGGCGGAACTTCATGTTACTTCTTCTATTGATTCATTTATTACACCTACCTATATGTTGAAATTTTGCAAATTGAAAAGATTTTATCTCAAAAGATCATTTCACAGTTTGTTATGTTCATATTTAACATCCTATAAGATATACAAATTCTTTCCAAAGAAAAAAATAAATTTTCAAAAATGTGCATACTCCTATTAAAAACAATTTTGATGAGAAATTTTATAATAAAAATGTCATATGTTGGTCTATTTGCATTGAAATCTCTCACACATAAAAATTTTATGTTATTTAATAAAATAAATAATAACATCTATTGGAGTACTTGAAAAATAAATTTAAAGTACTTTCTAATTCAACTTCTTTTGAAAAATACTGATACTCAAACTTCAAATACATTTATTTGGCAGAGCTTTGATAATATTTTTAAATCGACTGAATTTTGTACTGAATTTAATTACTATGTACGATTATTTTGAATCAAAGGACATCATATTGTTTAATAGCAGATGTTTTTAAACTTAAGTAGTTCTCTTGAACAATTGAACAACATTTTTTTCCGAACCCCTCATTCTTCGTTTTTGAGAGACTTTTTTTTTTGTTAATCCTTTCGGCCAAAGGCCATCGGTTTACAAAAACTTTTATAAAAAGAAACTTAACAATATAGTAAATGCCTAACAATATAAAAAATTAAAAAAATTTGAGAGACTTAATTTTTGGTTCTCATATAATATTGATATAATAAAAGAGTTTGGAGATTTAGATTTAAATTTATTGACGGGTCATGCCCAATTACAAATACATGAATATACAGAAAATTGATTTTACAATAAATAATACAATACAACAACAATAATATACAATAAGGTATGAGGACAATTTGAGAAAAAAAAATACATATATCTGAGGCCTAACAAGGAAACACGCCTAAACTCATTCAACCCTGGTGTTGAAGAAAGCCAGCTAGCCAACCTCAAAACGTGTAGATCTATCTATATCCATCAAAATCTCAACATCTAATTTTTGACATGAATCCAATACTTTCTATATATATTAACATATAGAGGTAAGAGAAAGTAAACATAGTAATAATGTTGAGATCTAAATAAAAAAAGTAGATCTTCTTTTTCCCTACAAGATGGCACTTGGTTCCTTCTTGCATAACATGGTCCATATAGACTTCAAATGATAATTTATATGCAGTATATTAATAACAATCTATTTATCCATTAAAAATTCGTTTTATTCATGTGAATAGTGAATAAACAGTGAGTGATAAAATAATTTTTGACTTGAAATTAATCCCAATTTACCGAACCCTGTGTTTCATTTTTTATTTGAAAGGATAAATAAGAATTGATAAAAAAAAGTTCTTTTATGCGAATTTTTTAAAAACTCTCTATGTTAAATAAAAAACACTCTTAGTTTTTGCCGATTGAAAAAGCTCACTCACTGCAAAGCAGACCCAATTGACTAATGGCGCCTGCAGGTGTTAGGCGCGAACCTTCACGTGGGAAGTTGCCCGACCGGGACCTTTTCCATTTGCATGGGCGTCGAGGCTGCTAATGTCGCCAAACACCGCCTCTGCACTCCATTTGCCAGTTTTCTGCCAAAACACCATTCCCAAAGCCTTTCATTCATAAAACCAACCGTTTATTTATTTATTTATTTTTTTAATTAAGCAATAATCTTTTGATAAAAATTTCAAAATGTTAACCAAAATAGGAGAATTTTTGCATATGTTTTTAATCAATAGACCAAATGGTTGGAAGGCTGTAAATTCACTAACTTATGGAATGTCGTTAGGCCCGTTCTCAATTATTATACTGCTCTTATTATACTTGAATGAAAAGAATAACCCATAAATTTATCAATAAAAGAAATCTTAACAGTTATCTGCTTAAATGGAACACTTGTTTGCATATTTTATTAGATTAAATACAAATGAAAATGCAAAATAGTGAGTTATTAAATGGCGAATATAAAAAGTAAGACCTTGCTGCTATCTTTAATGCAATTTCAGATTTAATTTGTAAATTTATTTAAGACCAATACAACTAATAATTTTGAAACTATACGCTTTTTTTAAAAGTGGAGGGTGGAAATTTAAAATTACCTAAAATACAGAATAATAAAAATTACCTGTTTATTTAGTGGGAGAATAAACATTTTTACAAGAATGCTGACTGAGTCACTCTAAGTAAATGAAGATAATTCTGTTAGGATAATATAGAGGGTGGGTGGGTGCCTTATCTTGTAAAGCATCTCAAAAGAAAGTTTGGACTTGCGTCAAAGATGATATCCCAAATGACGTTTGACATCCTCTTTATCTCGCTAAGATAAGCTCTTGGTTTATCAAAAATAACAAATTCTAATCGATTTATAATAATAATAACAACAAAAATGCTTAATTTTGTTCATAATATTTTTATTAAAATTTTACTTTTCTTTATCTTCTTATATTTATAATCTGACCTTATTATTAACAATAAAAATAAACTAAAAAAAAGTGTAAATTTTTTCGCTGATTTCCATTTTTATATTTCAATTGATTGGTATCCAATTCAATTGGAATAAATTTCTCGCCTGGGACGAGATTTGACCCCTTTAGCTTTATATTTAATTAACTGATAGTTGAAGCCCATTAAAAAAAAAAAAAATACCTTTCTAAACAATTATTTGATGAGCTAATACACATTTAAATTTTACAATCTTCTTTAATTGACATATTTTTTAATTACTCGTATTATTTAAAATAATATACATGTTGATCCTAATTTATTATCAACATTTTTCATTTAGATTTACGATGTATATTAATTAAAAAGTAACTTCAATGATACATATCTCTTTTTGCAATATTAATTCTATTGAAATAAAACTTTTCTTTTGTTATATTTTAATGGGAAGGCATTATTTATATAGGCCTTTATTGTCTTTTTAATTATTATGAACCATATTTCTGATTTCATTAAATATTTCAATATATCATCACTTAACCTAGCAATTTTAATTTCTCCACCTATAGGCATCTGAAGTCATTTTCAGTTTATTCGTTATTTGGACCCTGTTATGCAATGGTGTGTCAAAGACCAAACATCGAGTTTTGAGAAAATTAACAATAAAGTTTTTTGTTTACTTTGGATTATATATAATTTTTCTTGTCAATTGTGCAAGTAACATTAAATATAAATTTTTTTAGGACATATTTCTTAAAAAATACTATTAAAGCATTTGAAACAATATTCCGTGCTTAACTTATTTTTGAATTTTTTTGGTCTTTGATACACCATTGCATAACAGGGTCCATTTAATAGAAGAATTAAATCCAAGTAAGATAACACAAGGTTTTGTGTTTCAATAATTTATTTAACACTTTATACGTATTATCTTGTGTTATCTTGGATTTAATTCTCCTATTATATCATAATGTTTCAATTAGAGCCAACGGTTACCAGTTGAAAATTAATTATTCATTATTATTAAAATTATATTAAAAAGGCTATTCTTGAGGTTATCATGTATTTGATAACTCACCGCCTCATCGAAAAGACTCGGAGGCGTGACGGGCGCTGCAGGGAAGACTGCCGCCTGCAAACACAAACATAGGCATCATGTTTGAAATTAATTTTCATAATTCATAATTCAAGAAAATGATTGAAAATTTAATATTTGGTTTTGTCTTCCCCACTTAGTGGTGTCAATTGTGGATATAAAACATTTTTAGTTGGAGTCATATCGCCTGCTGAGAATAATTGTGGCGAACGTCCAAAAGTTCAATTTTTGTGTTAAGTGTTTTGAGTGTCAGAGTGACGAAAATATATTTCCATTCTTTGCTATTGATTCTGGCCTATTCATCATTGTTATAAAAAAAATCTGGTGTGACTGTCGCACAGAACACAACTTTCGATTACCGAAGGTAAGAGAAAGTTGTGCTCTGTGCTTGTCTCACCAGATTTTTTGTGTCGACATCTTTTAGTTTCCGACAGTACGGTACATTCGATTTTCGAGATGTAAAATTTATACGTGAAAATATTTATATTTTGATACCATGGCAACCGTTTCTCCTATCTTTTCTATGGAGTACAAGAGTAAAGTGGTCTTCAGAAGATTTCAATGACAAAATATTTCAATGACAGAATATACATTTTAAAGAGAATCTAAAAAATAATTGATTTTTGAATTTAAAATAAATCGTTAGAGCAAATTTAGAGAAAATCGAAAAAAAACTGAAAAAGTGCATCAGTATAGTACTAGTACTCTTTGGTCGATTTTGTTCAAAAGCTTCGTGTCACGTCCCATGGGGTGCCTAACATAAATATAAAATTTCAGCCTCCTAGCTCTTTCTTTCTTGAGATATTTTGTTCACAGACACACACACACACAGACAGATCATGTCGCGAAAACCACTTTTTTGGATTCAGGGGACCTCAAAACGTGCATATCCATCAAAATCTCGACATCGAATTTTTGACATGAAACCAATACTTCTCTCTCTATATATATTAACAAATATATAAAGGTAAGAGAAAGTAAAAAAGAGTAAAAATGCTACTCAATTTGTGATAGAGCATATTTTTACTATTTTTTCCCTATAAAAAACACACATTTGTTAAATTTTTTTGATAACTCATTTTGCTATACCTATAATCGAACTAAAAAATATGATTTGCAAATAATTATGAAATGAAAAAGAAATATGATCAGATTTGTGCTGATGAACTTTGACAGATGATACAATTTAATTACTTTTAGAATCAGAATTCAAGGCACATAACTATCATGTCCTAATACATAGCTTATTTATTATTTATTTTCAGAAGGTTTGATATATTTATAATTCTGTCCTAAATATTCCATACGACAGCAAAATTTTCTTTATATTTAATTTTAATCTGAGGAAATGAATAATAATTTACTCTAGTAAGTGTTAAGCGCTGATGAGGCAACCTATCCAAGGATGAATAAATTAATAATTAATCAGCCCTTGGGTTTGCATAAGTAAATAGTTTTCTTGTTCCTTCTAATCGAAAAATCCTGTCCATTTTGACTTTATAAAATTTTTATGTTTGCTATAATTAAAGAGATCGCTTGAGATAATAAATATTTTTCTGCAACACCTTATGAATTTCTAATAAGTTCCTTAAGTAAATATGGTAAGAAAGATTAATATTAGAAAAATGAAAAAAATATTCTTAACATATTTATTTTTATCTAAATAAAAAACAGTAATTAAGCATAAATGGCTCTCAGGTGTGTATAGACAACTATATTGGGAGCTTGTCTTATTTATCCGCTTCATTATTACTTCATAATATTGTTCACGACTCTGATTATTTGAAACAATGAATAATGTCTTTCCTGTATGAAATGAACCTTTTGATCATTTTTCTTGATTTTCAAGCTATGGCCCCTGAGCGATGTTTGTTATACTGTATTAATTTATATAAAATTCGGAAGGGAGTGATATAAATGGTTGTCAAGTCTAATATTTATTACTATTAATAAAACTAGAAAATTTGCTCCAGATCCGTCAATCCATGCCAAAAACTTTTTCTAATTATTTTATTTGTCATAAATTAATGTAAAATACGATAATGCGTTACATGTCGAAAAAATACTCACAAAATGTTATGTATAACGTTTATTCAAAGAAAATTAGTTACATATTGTTGAGGAGAGTGAATCATCTTCATCTATTCCCTGATTATCTTACTAATAATTAATTCAACTTTTATTCATGCACATATAATAATACCACACAAGCGATACCTCGATGCTACCGGAACCAGAATTGGACAGATTTTTATTTCCGTGTTTTGTACTCGTTATGAGAAACCTCGCTCGTTAAGCGAGTCATTCTTTTACAATTCAAAATCTTTTTCATAAAATATTATGTTTCGACGTGACTACGTCTTACAAATCATGTGTCTATAGTGGCTGGTTAGCGAGGCATGCACGAAAAAGTTTATTTAATTAAATTTTCCAATTCAAAATTCATTTATCAAAGTCTATCGCTATTGGCATAGGTATTTCAACAAATCTAAATGGCCTCGAATGCCAAAAATCTTCTGATATAGTTCAAGTAGTGTTGAATACTTAGTCCCTTTCCCAAAAAAATACTATAAGCTGTGGCGATTTAAAATTTTTTTCTATTGTCATTCAAATCTAATATTCATTTCATAACATGTCAAAACAGCATATATTGGTCGAAAAACATTTCACTTAATGAATTTTTAATAGATTTATGTTTTTTAAAAAAAATTTCGCAATTTTTAATTTTAAAATCCTTTTTTTTTTTTTTTTTTTTTTTTTATTCTGCCCCTTTGGCTTACCGCCATTGGGCTAAAAGTCGTTACAAAATATATTTTTACAAAATTTGTATAACAAAAAGAAAAAAAAAATTAAATACAATAATACAACAATATAAGTACAATAAAACCCTATTACAAAAATATATAGTTTACAAAAAAAAAAAAAAAAAAAAAAACAGTACCTATAAAATTATAGTCTAGAAAAAAACCTTATATAAAAACGAACATTGTTAGTAAATAACACTGTACAAACACAATAACTATCAAGAACATTATATAAGAAAAGTATTTAAGAAGAACATCCTAAAAGAACATAATAGTCACAAATTTTAAAATCCTATTTTATATTCATTTTTAAAAATAAATAAAAAACACATAAAATTACAACTCTTTCAAAGACTGACATAAGATTAATAGATAAAAACACAAATGATGAAAAACGTAGAGAAACCATGAAAATTAATAGGTAGGCTATAAATATCCTCAGAAGTCATTTGGTTTTTTCGAGAAACTAATTACGAATTAAGAGAAATGATTTTTGCGAAGGAGCCATTTAAAAGGACATTCCCTTTGTGATATTTGGGTCAGACTTCTTCCCGGACATGTTGATTGGAACTATACAGCTTTCGCAGGACGGACATAATTCTTTAGCAAAGTTGAAGCCTACGCTCTGGAAGTCATCTTGCTTAATCAGGAGGTCATCGTTCATCTCTGCAACGTCTTCAAGTCCGAAATTTCCAATTTAAATGCAATTTGGCAAAGGGCCATACAATCGGACTCTCAATCAGTCTATATTTATTAATTTAGAGCCATAGAAACATTTCGAAGTCTGTGGGCGATGACATTTCTACCGGAAGTTGTATGTAGTATATAAACAATTTCCTTTTCACAATGATTTATGATTATTATTATAAAATGAATTTCGATCAGCCGGATATTCGAATGCAAGCTTTTTTAAAAAAAAATTCCTTAGTAGAGATTAAAATTAATTAAATTAAATTTTTCTTATTTCACCATTCCTTTAAGATTAAGATAAAAATCTTAAATTTTATTTATGTTGTTTCAGATACGCTCACAGTCCAAGAGGATATCTTGTAATATTCACTAAGAATATTATTTATTCCACGAGAGGCATTTAGTCAAACATCGAGAGATGTTTTCTAACGGCCTTGGTACAAGAAATACGACTGACATTGGAAGATTGGGCAACAAGAAAACAGTCTGAAGACAAGAAAAAAAAAATCGAGGAAGAAAGAAGGTCAAAAGTGCAAGATGAAAACTTCTTCATCGTCACCAATCAAAGAATATAGATAGGACTTAAGGTAGAACTTAAAAATATTCTTTCATTCTTTGAATTTTGTATTTTTTATACATGGCTGATATATTAATCGAGCCAAAAGAAAATAAGTGTGGAGATTATTACGTAGATGGAATTCGGAAAATTGAGAAAAAAATAAACCTTAGATTGGATTGGTGAAGATCTCTGGAGCAATTAATCGAAAAATCCATTAGAAGTTGGCATGGGCCTAACTAGAGAATTTGACTGGGGGGGGGGGGGGCATGGGACCAGTTATCCTCCGGGGGGCCTGGAAAGCCCCATATTTTCTCAATTTTTCTTGGGGCAGGGAGCTTTCTGGGTGGGGCCACGAGCCTTCTGGGGGCACCCCCCTAGTTACGCCCATGGAAGTTGGTGATTTGGTTTTTTTAAGGTCTTTTTCGGCTTCTAAGGCAATTTAAACCCCTTTCCTATTAATTTCAATTGGATTGATAGCCAATCCAATTGAAATAAATTTTTGTCGCACGAGCCCTTGACTTCTAGCACAAGTGGCAGAAACTTTACTTTTGGGGTATGTCTCAAGGGCCTTTATTTGGATAATTTTGATTGATTTTAACTATTTTAAATCAAGATTATTATCATCTTCATCCTTTTAGTAATAATTATTTTTTTTATCCTCCTTTTTTACTTTCTCGTACCCTATATATGAAATATATAGGAGAGAAAGTATTGCGATCATGTCAAAAATTCGATGTCGAGATTTTGATGGATATACATGTTTTGAGGTCCCCTGAGTCCAAAAAAGTGGGTCCCGAAAATTGGTCTGTGTGTGTGTGTGTGTGTGTGTGTGTGTGTGTGTCTGTGTGTGTGTGTGTGTGTGTGTGTGGACAGATTTTTAGCATGAAGGAGTTGAGCTACCGGGTTGAAATTTTATATTTAACTTAAGTACCTTTGAAGAATCTCAAAATAAGCTTTTGAACAAAATCGGCCAAAAAGTACTAGTACTTTACTGATGTACTTTTTCAGTTTTTTTCGATTTTCTCAAAATTCCCTCCAAGGATTTTTTTTAAAATTCATAAATTAACTATTTTTTAGATGCTCTTTAAAATGTATATTCTCATTTTGCCGTTGAAATCTTCTGAAGACCACTTTACTCTTGTTCTTCATAGGAAAGATAGAAATGGTTGCCATGGTAACGGAATTTAAATCTTTTTCTTTTTATTAGATTAAAAATCAATTATTATTTAAATTCCCATTTTTTTTTTATTTTATTTGTGTCTTTAATTGTTTCCGGGAAAACATATATTACTCTCTTTCTCACTTGCAAACATTATCGCCTGTCTCTCCGCCTTCTCTCATAGGCCTAATGTTAATTTCCTATAGGGATTTATATGTTAATTTCGATTCAAAAGGGGGTCCCCTTTGGAACTTTTTACGCATTTAAAATTTTTTTTTCCAATTCTTATGAAATTTTGTATTTATTTACGATTCTATATTGTGTATAAAATGTCCAAATATGAGATTAAAATTTTGAAAAATAACCATAGTTTATTTGAAGCAGTCAACATTTAAAATGCAAGTTTGAAACTAAGGTGCTATCGGAAACTAAATATATCTCGACACAAAAAATCTGGTGTGACCAGCACAGTGCGCATCTTTCTCTTACCGAAGGGTAAGAGAAAGTTGTGTGCTGTGCGCCAGTCACACCAGATTTTTTTTAATTCGATTGCCTTACTGGTTGTCTACAATTTAGGCGTTCCGAAAAAGAATCGCTTTTAATTTCTTCTTCAAACAAATTTTTACTTTCTCTTACCTATGTATATATGTAATATATATATAGAGAGAAAGTATTGGATTCATGTCAAAAATTCGATGTCGAGATTTTGATGGATCTTCACGTTTTGAGGTCCCCTGAATCCAAAAAAGTGGTTTTCGCGACATGGTCTGTCTGTGTGTGGGTGGGTGTGTGTGTGGGTGGGTGTGTCTGTGTTCAATTTTAAGCATGAAGGAATTGAGCTATGAGGCTGAAATTTTATATTTAAGTTAAACACCCTCCTGGACCGGAAAAATAAGCTTTTAATCAAAATCGGCCAAAGAGTACTAGTACTTTACTGATGTACTTTTTCAGTTTTTTTCGATTTTCTCAAAATTTGCTCCAACGATTTTTTTTAAAATTCAAAAATCAATTATTTTTTAGATGCTCTTTAAAATGTATATTCTCATTTTGCGATTGAAATCTTCTGAAGACCACTTTACTCTTGTATTTCATAGGGAAGATAGGAGAAATGGTTGCCATGGTAACAAAATATAAATATTTTCCCATACTTATAAATTTTACATCTGAATTCAAATGTTCCGTACTGTCGGGAACTAAATATATGTCGACACAAAAAATCTGGTGTGACAAGCACAGAACACAACTTTCGATTACCGAAGGTAAGAGAAAGTTGTGTGCTGTGCGCCAGTCACACCAGATTTTTCTTATTCATATTGGCGAATCCATATTGAATAATTTTATTATTATTTATCCTTTTAGTACTTACTATTTTTTTAACCTTCATTTTTTTTTTAATTCGCTAGTCATGTCGGTTTTCTACCATTTAGGCGTTCAGGAAAAGATACGCTATTTAAGGTGCGCTTCTCGAAGTGCTGATTTTGAAAGGTTCCAGGGAGAAAGTATTGGTTTCATGTCAAAAATTAGATGTTGAGTTTTTGATGGATTTACACGTTTTGAGGTCCCCTGAATCCAAAAAAAGTTGTTTTCGCGACAAGGTCTGTCTGTGTTCAATTTAAAGCATGAAGGAATTGAGCTACGAGGTCGAAATTTTATATTAAAGTTAGGCACCTCTCTGAGGCTTTTAATCAAAATCTGCCAGAGTACTAGTACGTTACTGATGTACTTTTTCAGTTTTTTCTCTTTTTCTAAAATTCGGTCAACGATTTTGATTAAAATTCAAAAATCAATTATTTTTTAGAAGTTATTTAAAATGTCTCATTTTCTCTCAAAATTGTTTGAAGCACATTTTACTCTTGTACTTCATAGGAAAGATAAGAGAAATAGTTGCCAGGGTAACGAAATATAAATATTTTCCCATTTTTAGAGGAGGCCATCTTGAATATTAATATATTGGTGGAAACTAAATATATCTCTACACAAAAAAATCTGGTGTGACAAGCACTGTACACAACTTTCTCTTCCTAATGGCAAGAGAAATAATAGTAGTTTATAATTATACAGTAAATTAGTCTTTTTTCTTTTCTTTTGTTTCTTTAATAAAAACAAAAAACACAAATCTAAACATTTTTCTTCTAACCATTATACAAAATCTGGTGTGACTGGCGCACAGCACACAACTTTCTCTTACCTTCGGTAATCGAAAGTTGTGTACTGTGCTTGTCACACCAGATTTTTTGTGTCGACATGTATTTAGTTCCCGACAGTACGGAACATTTGAATTCAGATGTAAAATTTATAAGTATGGGAAAATATTTATATTTTGTTACCATGGCAACCATTTCTCCTATCTTCCCTATGAAATACAAGAGTAAAGTGGTCTTCAGAAGATTTCAATCGCAAAATGAGAATATACATTTTAAAGAGCATCTAAAAAATAATTGATTTTTTGAATTTAAAAAAAATCGTTGGAGCAAATTTTGAGAAAATCGAAAAAAACTGAAAAAGTACATCAGTAAAGTACTAGTAATCTTTGGCCGATTTTGATTAAAAGCTTATTTTTCCGGTCCCGGGGGTGTTTAACTTAAATATAGAATTTCATCCTCGTAGCTCAATTCCTTCATGCTTAAAATTGAACACAGACACACCCACCCTTCCACCCACACACCCACCCACCCACACACCCACCCACAGACAGACCATGTCGCGAAAACCACTTTTTTTGGATTCAGGGGACCTCAAAACGTGAAGATCCATCAAAATCTCGACATCGAATTTTTGACATGAATCCAATACTTTCTCTCTATATATATATTACATATATACATAGTTAAGA